>CM040243.1:222659755-222793342 GCA_022545495.1 Chrysanthemum lavandulifolium | reverse complement strand
TCATTATTTAGTGTTTGAATAAACAGGTTTTGCCTCTGATTACCGCTAAATGAACAGTTTTATAACTATAAAGTTGAAGTAATTATCAAACAGTAAAACAAAATTTACCTAATTCCCCCTTCTTTTAACGTAATATTCAAATATTCTATTCTTATCACATAATCACTTTCAAAATGCTTAACCAAATACCCCCTTAATTGTTCATTGACTTCCTGGACACTCATGTTTGCAGATGTTTCCAAGTCTTAACAAGGTGGTGTTTCTAGACGATGACCTTGTGGTTCAGTCTGATTTATCACCTCTATGGGAGATTGACATGAAGGGAAAAGTGAACGGAGCCGTTGAAACTTGTAAAGGGGGTGATAAGTTTGTAATGTCGAAGCGGTTTAAGAGCTACTTAAACTTTTCTCACCCAATAATATCGAAGAATTTTGACCCAAATGAATGTGCTTGGGCTTATGGCATGAACATATTTGATCTTGAAGCGTGGCGAAAGACTAACATAAGCGAAAATTACCATCACTGGCTTGAACAGGTTAGTAATTAAAAATGAAAATACACAGTAACACAGTACACCAAAACATACAAAGTTTGAGTTGTGATTAAAGTGAAAACACATAGAAACACACCACACGACAGCTAGTATCAAACACGCACCAAGTTTGACTTTTTGTTGACATTTTTCTGATGCAGAACTTGAAATCAGATTTAAGTTTGTGGCAACTTGGAACGTTACCACCAGGTTTGATAGCTTTTCATGGTCATGTGCATGTTATCGATCCACTATGGCATATGTTGGGCCTTGGCTACCAAGAGAATACAAGTGCAGCAGATGTTCAACGGGCTGCAGTTGTTCATTTTAATGGCAGAGCAAAACCTTGGTTAGATATAGCATTTCCGCAGCTTCGAAAACTATGGATGAAATATGTTAACTTCTCAGATAAGTTCATCAAGTCGTGTCATATTACAGCATCTTAGAAAGGTTACCACAGTCAAGATACAATTTTTTTTTGGTATATTACAGTGTATTATTATTATTATTATATTCATGAGGTTTTATATTTTGTTCACACCCTGATCTAATGGAAACAAAAGAAAAGAGACGGATTCCTTTCATGGTGTTCTCTGTCATTCTTGAATTCCTCCCAAGTATCCTAATAGCTATCAACAATAATAACCAATAACGATACAGGCACGTCATGATGTTCAACCGAATTTGACAACAATTGTGGCGGGATACCACTTCATTGACAACTTATGTTAGTGCAGAATCGGGTAATAGTATTAGGCTAATAGCATCTATACTTTATAGCCTATTCTTTCAAGCATCTCAACGAACAACGAAACAGTGTAGCGCAGCAAGTTGTAAAAAAAACAGAAACATGATCCATTAAATGCCAAACCAAAAACAAAATCAAGAAGCCGCACACATTAACAGTTAGTTTAACTTCATAAAGATACCAAGGGTATAACATGGAGAGTATAATACCAAGTTTGACAATACTTGTAGAAACATAAACCTAATACAGAGTCATAGATCAATGACAAACTGCATGCACATGCAACGAGTCGCTAAATTAAGCAACTGGCGGGTGGAGCACATGATCCTGTGAGGTATCAACAGCAGCAGGTGGCATGAATTGCCACATGGCCATTCCTGGGTAACTGATAACTGGAACCAATTTGTTGCCCAGTGCTTGGCCTTGGGCAGCAGCATATGCAGCAGGGATTGCAGGTGGAGGAGCCATGAAAGCGGGTTGCACATTCATTGTGTTTACTTGTTGCTCAAGCTTTTCCTTTTCCATCTTCAACCTTTGTTTCTCATCACGAAGCTCGTTCTTCTCAGCCTACACAAGTTAAGACCAAGAGTAACATGAAAACTTGAGACATGGAATGTTGTATTTCTAAAAAACGGAAGATAACAGATAATACAGAGTAAAGGTGACAAGTTCGACCAATACTTATGACCAGGTCGATCAAGGTTATGGTTTATCCCCAGCGGATCAAAAGCATCATATCAAAAGATTTAGTTAAGGTTATGGGTAATAACAAAGTTTTTGTAAGCATATAAAAATGTTCAAACCATATTTCAAGGGCAATCCAGCCAAACCCCTTTGACCCATACTAAAAACAGCCCATTTTGACATGTTTCCGACTTGCGGCACACCCAATTTACCCAATTCAGAGAGAGAATCACCTTCAGCTCCTTGATTTTCTCTTGAAGATCTGAACTAGAGTCTTTCAGCTTCTGGGCTTCTTTTCTTAATTGAGTCACCATGCGTACAGCATCAACCAAAATAGCAGCCTTATCAATTTTAGGGGTCTCCGGCTCAAGAATTGAAGCCAATTCAACAAACCTGAAAATGCAGGGCAAAAGGTAAGTGCTAACACACATGAGACTATGAGAGACTCAGATAGAGATCGAATAACATAAAATAGCATACTTTTCGCTCAGCTTATCCTCCTCATTTTCTCTCGGCAAGCTTTGTTACTTGTACCAGTGCAAGATTCAGCCCTTCCCCTACCGTACACAAGTCAAACAGCCAATACAGTTTTAATACGTAATACTGAGAAAAAGTCTCGTTTACACATCCAATACATAGACATGAGTACAAACTTACAAACAGGTCGGGATAATTACCGCTTTTTTGATCTAGACTCATTATGTCCATCTGAATCCACAATTGAGCCATCAAGTTCCGCACTAGAAGCAAATTAGATATCAATAGAGGTAGACCACATATTCAAAAAGTGCATACATAATCATGTAACCCAACTCAACGCCAAACTGATAAACCAATCAAATCTCCCAGCTTAAATTAGTCGAGACCTCATAAGAAATTCATACAAACAGTTAGCTGTTTGCAGATGAAACTAGCCAAAAAAATCATGTTAGACAAAACACCAATATCTTTATACCAGTCCCATAAGGCCATAAATCATAAGGTGGTGTTTGGAATAGCTTACTAAAACTGCTTATCTTCTTAACCAGTTTGGAATAAGCAACTCAAGCTGATTATTTCACTCGAAACGAATAAGGTAAGTAGTTTCGACAACTAATACGAAACGCTTCCAAACGTTGTAATTAACTTTCTCAGCACATAATAAGCAATTTTAATAGCTATCCCTAACCAGCATAATCTGGGATTTGAGTCCACTTAAAATACTCAGATTAATGTAAACAGCTTATCTCATATCCGATGACCTATCTCTAAAAAATGCAAAAAACAAAAATCCCAAACACTCAGGTAATCAGGGATATCTCCTACCCTTTCCCTGACCACCCCCAAATAAAACTAGAACTAAATTATTTTGAATAAAAGAAAATAAAAGAGTACCTAGGATGGTTTGAAGAGGAAGCATTATTAAAAGTAGGTGGCCAGCAATTAAAGCCAGAAACATCTTCGATTAAACCATATTCATAGATCCAATTTGTGTTTTCTGGTGAAACCATTGCCTCTATTATTTTTTTAAACAAAAGAAAATATTGGATTTAATATGTGTGTTTGTTTGATGGAAGAAGATAGAAAATGGGGAATCAAAAGGAATATTTATTTAATAGTTTTGGCTTTTATTTGAGTATAATATTTGTCCACTAGGGAGAGTGGCTCAGCGTCATTTAGCATATGTATGAATAGAAACCGCAGTACGGCTTGGCGACTTATTTCACCACTTAAACTTGCTGTTTTTGCAAGTTGTGAAACTTTGTTTAATGTTCGGACTTACTTTCGATACTTAAACCTCGCGACTGTTTTTGCATTTAAACTTTCATTTAATGTTTGAACTTTTTAATGACACCTAAACCTCGCTTTGGTTAGATAAATGCGACACACTAGACGTCCCCGCCTTTTGGTTAATAGATATAACTACTTAACCACACGCTAACGTGTTTTATTTCTTTCTTTATTTACTCTAACTTTTTTAAAGCTTTGGTTAGGTGGTGTGTAGTGTGTACTGGTATTAATACATTTTTTAAAAAAAATTCTAGCTTTTTTTCTTAGCAGACTTCACAGCCTTCACGTGCTTAATAAGATTAAAAAAAAATTATTCAAGTTATAAGAGTGCTTGTATTAAGGCCCCTAATGTTACATCGCATCATCCTTTGTTAATGTTAGCTGTTGAGCATCATAATGTTTCATGACTTTCATCTACATACAAAACAGTATCAAAACAACAATGTTACCATTCAAGTCTAGAGGATACATATTTGATCTCAAAAGTCGAAGTGTAATATAACGACTAGAAAGGCATAATCCCATGGATATCAATCAGTTACCAAACGAGTATTCTAGATCTATCGAGTCATATCAATCATCAAGTACAAACCTCATGCTACCTATCAATCTTCACTATTACAAAGCCATGTAGTATTCTTTCCGCTATACAAATTACAGGCGCAGGCTGTTAGAGCTTACAACAGGACAACAGGTTTCGGTTTAGGTTTTGGTTTCATTTCTAAGTTAATAATTTACTAAAATCACGTGTTGAATCCAAATCCAATGTTTTCTTATTTCACTTTAGCCATAGCTGAGTCGTGGCTCCAAATATCTCATTGAGGTTTGACGTCGAGGGATGCTGATCTCACAAGCATTCACTCTTGCAGCAAATCGAAGAGAACAAAGTGACTCATTGACTGATGATGGTGCTGGTGATACGTTGACCACCATTAACGTCTTTGAGTCGCCACCTAAGCAAGGCTGGTGTTGTACATGGAAAATGATTAGCAAGTTTTAGACAATTATTTTAGTGTTAATATTGGTATGATACTTAAACTTTCATCCATTTGGCGGTATTGAACTTTGAAATTTTCTAGTCACTGTTGATCGTTTTAACTTTATTTTACATTAATATTAGTAATATTCACCCTTACTATTGTCAGTTTTTTAGTTGTATCTTTTTGAATCAAACATTAAACTAGTTTAGGGGCGAAAACTATGCGAACAAAATTCATTGTCAAAGTTCAAGGTTTAAAATGCCAAATGGATGAAAGTTAAGGATTAAGCCATTATTTAAGCTATACTATAGTATCAAATTTATGATTTTATAACCAAAATATACCTGAAGAAGATATGTGAGTTTTGAGTTCCTGAAAGGTATATGTTCTTCCTTCTTTGCGAGTGCGAATATAACGTCACTTAATGATGACAAACTCTTGTTGATGGCCTAGTTTTAATCATAAATGAGTTAGTACATCGCTAAATAAATGGTAAACATATGGGTTTTTGCAATTGCAAATTATAAACCTAAATCATGTTTTTCAAGTTTGAAAAAGGTGAAGAAATAAATAGATGCACATGTTTGGTACTGGTTACGGGCCGGAGGGGACAAGAAAACATAATATAAAAGGATACAATATATCAATAAAAAGTTGTAGCATATACCTGGGTTTCTCTGAGCCTGTCCCCGGTGGAACCACTCTTGGATAGACGTTCACTACCCGCAAGATCAATAAGGTTGAGAATGCCTTGTACCTGTTGCTCCATGGTCTAAAAAGAAAACCAATAGTTCATCGTTAGCAACTATATTGTGGTTTGTGAATTTAAAGCTCCAGAAAGCCCAAAAAGTAGAGGTGAAAAAATGGACTGGTTGGCCGAAGAGTCAAGGGTAATTTTGGTACGAGACGGGTTCGTTGACCCAAATAACTTTATAAATAAGTATATCAGATATGCTTCGTATAAAAAGTAGTGTATAAATTATGTTAGAAAAATTATATCATTACAATAATATCAAGTTATTGAATAAAATATAGGAGGTTTTTTATGCATAAAAAATGCATTCTTGGGCAACTTTTATTAACCTGTTAAGCTCATTTTACCCTTTTTTCTTTAACGTTTTTTAACTCTACCCGTTTACCAGTTATAGAAATAAAATAGCATGAAATCGTGAACCGACCCGTTCATAAGTGAACTGATCAAGATTGTCAGCTTGAGCCAAAATAATCCTTACCTCATTAACACCTGATATCCTTAAAGTGAAGACAAAGTGACTTCTTGAAGATTGCTCGTTCATCTGAGTCCTACCCACGGACCTAAATTCCAAAAATGAAAACATAAGAAACCATTTAAGCATTTATAGTCGTGAGCAAACTTCACCATTCCACAACATCAAATTACCTGCTTTGTGCAGCACGGTTCAATAAAAGGAAACTTCTTTACTGCTACGAACATCTACAATAGTCAAATCCAAACATGGGTATTGCCATTTGCATCATGCTTAATTGCATACTGCTGCTTATTACCACTACTCTCTGTAGAACTAGATTTATTTGAAGATAACAAATCCCGTATTGTCTCGTTGTATATCTCCAACATCGAAACCTAACAAAATGATATTGTTAATGATGTGAAATAAATAAAAACTAGAAAGTTTGTGAAAATTTTAAGATTTGATTGCAAACCTGCATTTCATATTTCCACCCTTGTTCTTTAAGTTTTGTCTAGCCTCGAATATCTGTTCTAATGAACGTGGTATTAATCCTTTATCATCATAGCTCCTGGTGTACCCATCATTGTATGTGTTTTGCCTGATCCTGTTTGACCGTAAGCAAAGATGCAAACCTACAAAAAGTAATTGATTTTAATTATGTTTGTTATAAGCTCAAAACTTAGGAACATAAGTATGCTTCAACTTTTATGGTAAGAGACTTTATTTCAATGTTCGGGTTCTTCACATTAATATAGCGATAATAAAGGTAACAATTCTTTTCTAACAAGACAAATGTGCAAAAGATAGAAACAGGTCAAACGGGCTGAAAGTTGGCCTCAAAGTGTATCAAAGTTTGCAAAAAACTCCTACATGTTTTATCAAAGCTGAAAGAGGAAAAGACAAATAAATATATGTCCACCGATTGGCCCAGATTGTTTTGACCCCTTATAACTATGTTTTGACCCGTTACCTAACCCATCCAACAATCATCTTCGATTTTAAAAGGAGGAAAAAAAGCGGATGCTAATAAATGCATAACAAACTAAATTTAGATGTAAAGTTATTGATTTAGGTACTATGGTTTTACTTTTGTTGCAAACTGTCATTTTCATGAAATGTTAAAAGAAAACACTTTAATTTACAAATTAGAAATTTAATATCAAAAACAACGTTAAGGATGGTGTAAGGATAGTTTGTTTGTCACAAAAATGTTATTTGGTCACAATAATTAAAAACACATCAATCTAATAATTATCAACTACCTTATTATAAAACCACTAAGCTGAATTAGGAAGAAATGTGGAAAATTACCTTATAACCATCGAGCGCACTTTGTACAAGTTGAGAAACCTCTGTAAACACCTCTTCTTGCGATGATTGAGGCATAAACACCTTATCAAACATGAACGGAATGGGTTGCCCTATTCAACAAACGAGACCATTAGTTGTATAAGGCACTACAACAGAATAAAGAAAGTCAAATTCATATTTGTTACAGAAATAAATAAAATGTGAAAATAGCATACCATGTTGCACCACTTCAATGCCTCGACCAAGAGCTTCAGTTGTAGTTGGAAAAGTAATACTTTTGTTTCGCTTTCAGCGCCTTCATCTGATAAAAGGGTCTGACTCTACAGAAAACTCGAATGTTTCCTTTAATTCCTGTTATCAAAAGTATTCATTAGTAAGAGAGTATTGTTAGTCTTATACGTGGCAGAAACTAGAGGTGGTGATTTTGATCCATTTTCTAATGAGTGGGTCATTTCGGTTATGTTAACCCTCAAACTTTGAAACAATTTATGGTTTAACCCTTAAAATTGTTTTCACCATGGCTTAGTCCGTCAACTATATGTGTACTAAAAGAATTTACATGTGCTTTTTTTCTTTTTCTTTTTGCAATATTTTTACTATGTACAAAAAGATATATGAAAGTTGTTGGTTAAATCACACATAAAAACAACGTTGAGAGAAAACTATGTCATAAAAAAAGTTTAAGGTTAAACCTTAAGTTGAGTGAAAGTTTGAGGGTTAAAGTTAAAGTTATAAACCATTATTAACCCTATACAAAATGTTAAATTTTTTGGACAAAATGTGCCCGTTTTGCATGTGTGAAAAATTATCACCCTTTAGACCCGATATCCAACCCACCCATTTTGCCACCTATGTAAAAAAAATCAAATGAAACTCATACCTGTATTGTATTATGCAACTTTTTCCTTAACACTTCTCCGTCAATAACTTTTGCTTCTGCCTCTGCCAAACGAATTTGTAACTCAGCATTAAGTTTTTTCTGTTCTTCATATCCTGTTCTTGTCTCGACTGATGATAAATCAGATATCTACAACAAAAAAGGAATCAAATGTTAGCGTTTGGACCAACAAAAATCTATAAAAAGGAACTTTGTTCCCAAAATCCTATGATACCTCTAATTTCTTCTCTGCAGTAGCAAGCTGGTCCTGTAGTCTTATTATTGTGTCGGTTTGCAATGCACAAGTTGCCTAGAACAAACAAGAAGTATAGCACAAGTTATAATTTGCATATAGATATCACAATTTTATTTAGGGTTATATTTTATCTCTAATGTTAAATGGGCAAAACCAAGAATCTAGCTTAGAATGAAATGAGTCAAACGGGTCGAAATTTGCCCAAAATATTCAGTGTTATATATATTGCATCTAAACTCCTAAATACTTGTATTTCCAAGAAAATAGATCTCCAATATAACTTTTGTAATCCTATTTGACACACTAATAACAAAGGTGTTTGGGCTAACACAACCCACTTGTTCGACCCACACAAAAAAAGTCCGACACACTAACTATTCATAAAGAGATTAAAACAATTGCATAAGAATAATTTCAGGCCAGCCCAACATACCAGACCTTGTTCATACAATAAATGCACCCATTTAAAAACATTAATTAAATAGAGCAAATTTTGGCCCATACACAAAAACACCCATTCGAAATATTAACTATTAAAGATAAAAGCTTTTGAATAAAGGTGTTTTAACCAACCCAACGGACCCGACCCGCTTCGACCAAAACAATAAATTTCCCAATTTGACCCATAACATGCACGACTCACCCATTTTGCTACTATAGATGCATAAATAAATCAAAGGGTGTTCAATAACCTCGAGCTCTATTGATCTTGATGTTAGGGTACCCAACTCAGCAGCCGATTTTCCAGTACATTCTTTATATTGTGCCACTTCAGCTGTCAAATCTTGAACCAATGACAGCTGACGGTCACGATCATCCCTCACTTGATGCAAATCCACTCTCAAGCATCCAACCTCATTAGCTAATGCATCTTTGAGCTTGGTCGTTTCTTCTAAACTCGCCTAAATACTCCAAAGTTTATCAAAATTATTCAAACAAAAAGATTGTGAATTTGCACACGGTGTTGAGAAACTGACTTTGGTAGAGGCTAATTGATCTTGTTGAGAATCATGGTAGCCTCGTAATTTGCTTAAATCTTCCATTAAAGCGGCTTTTTCTCGCTCCACTTTGCTAAGGGTCTCACTCGCTTGATTAAGCTCGGTTTGTAACTTACTGTTGTATTGTTGTAGACTAGTGTTGTACTCCTGTAACCTCTTGTACATATCATTGAGTGATATTATCTACAGTAAACAAAATGAGTAAACTTTATCAGTACGGTACATAAATACAGAACAAAATGATTGATTTTGTTACAATTTACAGATTCAGATCCACTTTTATAACCTTTTGATTAGCAGTTGAACCCTCTCTAAGAGCTTTTTCGAGATCTTCAGAGAGGGAAGCTTGTGACCTCTCGGCCGAGAGTCTAGCATCCTTCTCCGTCATTAATGTTTCGACGGCAGCCTGAAATCAAGATCAACCATTCAACCATCAACATGAAAACAAGGTACTTAATAACATCAAATGATTAAATTTAGTCTAATTTTAAATGTACCAATTTTTCAGCCTCTTCTTTCATGAATTTCTCCTGTAAATCCGCGTTATTCGCTTTGCAACTCAGCGATAATTGAGTTCAGTTCTTCTTCCTTTGCATTCATTTGCATCTCTATAAAGCAATTATAAGATTCAATGCACAAACTAAATTTGGGGAACTTAAACATCAATATGATAAATTTAAGAACAATATACATACCCAATTCATTGGATTTCTTTTCTGCTGCTTCAAACATCTTAATAAGCTTCTCATGCTCTAATGAAAGATCTCCTTCGAATTCTTGAAAAAATCTTACACACATTCTAAGCTTTTTATGTATTCCATCTGTAACTCGCATTTTTCCTAAAAACCACGAAAATAACAATTGAAAATGGATCCCATTAACCAAAAAAAACACAAACATTTCCCACACGAGAAAAAAGCTTAATATTGCATTTATCTTCAGTTCTGATCTTCGAATAACCCGCATTCTTTGATAGAAACCCATAATGATAATAACTTGATTATAAATTTAGTTACCCAATAACACATTTTTTAGTTACAAAAGAAACAAAGAATCAAGGAACCTTGAGATTTGATTTTCATGTTCTACAAAGTATATAACCCAATATATTTCTAATGGTCCACACAAAATACTCATACAATTTAAATATTGATTTTAAAACCCAAAAAAACACACTTCACCAAGAATCATGATAAAACCTTGTGATTAAACCCCAGATTTTACTGTAAACCCCACAAAATATAAATTATAAATTTTTTTGCTAACGCCTTAAAAAACATATTTTTTTCACAAAACATAACCTTAAGAACTAAGATTAATAGCTTTAAGATTAAATGTATATCCTTAGTTTAAGATTAAATCATCTAAAAAATCCACAAAACATAAAACTTAAAATTAATCCCAAAACACAAACTTTTACACAGAATATAATTAAAATAATAATAAAAAAAAAAAAAAAATAAAACTTTTTTTCGCTCAGATTTTCAACTTCAAAAATAAAAATAAAAATCATTAAATTTATTACACACACAATATGTAACAATGTTTAAAAAAACCTTAAGAATAAATTTATTTTTAGCTCAGATGTTCAAATCCAAAATACATCAACATTTATTAATAAAATTAAAAAAAAAAAAGGTAAGTACTAATCCAAGTATTTAAACAAGAAAAAAATATATAACCTTGAGATTAAATTTATCTTTAGTTCTGATCTTCATATTCAACAAAGCATCAACATCTTCTTTAGTAAACTCAAAACCATTACCAACACCACCACCACCACAGTCCGACCCGGCAATGCTACCGGGTCCGGACCTTAAACCAGGTGGATCTACTTGACCACCACCACTACCATTTACTACTGAAAAAGCTTGTCTTGGAGTCACAGGTGTTCTACTTCCATTAGCTGTTCCAACCATTTTTTTAGATCTTTATCATTAAAACCCACTTATGGTTTTAGATCTTCTTCAATACCCAGTTTTTTTTTTTTTTTATAAAAAGTTGGACAAAAATACAAATTTGCTGCTCAGAAAGAAATGTGCTGATGTTTATGTTTTTGTGTTTTGGTGGGTCCGTGAATTGGATTCAAAGTGACTGGTAAGGTGTGATCTCGGCCGTTGGTTTAGTTTCAAGGGAGGAGGTGTGTGTAGTGTGTAGGATGTAGGACATTTTTATTTTTTTTTATTGTTGTTGAGTTTGAAATTATTTGAAGAAATCTAAGAGAGAGGATAATTTTTTTAAAGAAATTTTAAGTGACAAAAATCATTAGTTAATTTAGTGGTTAGATTTTTTATTTTTTATTTTTGGTAATTATGGTTTCGACTTTCGACTTTTTGACTTACTAATTTACGAGGTTTGAATTCATTGATACGCATACTTAAATCAGAAAATATGCATGTTAACTTTAAAATTGTTTACACTTCAAATGGCTAAACATCTTGATATCGATATAAGTATCTCAACTTAGATCTCACTAAATAGCCACGAAAATGGTTACAAAGATTTTCGATTAAGTTAAGTACATCTAAATCCAAACACATGGCATCCCTCTGATAACTTTTGAACATGAAATTGCCATATATTAAGACATCATATTAAGATGCTAAACAAGCGAGGATCTAGGCTAGTTTGGGGTTTTTGGATTGTGCTTATAAGCGTGTTTAGTGTACAAGATTAAAGAAAATTCAAATGTGTTATTTTATAAAGTTAGCTACTCTAAAATACAAACTTTGTTTGACTTCTCAAAGGAAAAAGACTCTGTAAGTTTATAAAAGTAAACGACAAAAAATCAGATAAAACTCGACATTTTTACGATTGTGATAATAACTATTTTTTTTTTATTATTATCAGATCGAACTTTCAAAATTGCTTATCACACAGATTTTGACCATTTTACCCTTATTTTTTCAAATTTCGAAGGTAAAATGGTCATTTTATACGTAATAATCACAAAATACACATAACGATCGAAATTGAATGTTCAAGACATACAATAAGAAAAAAATAATTCTACACACAATCACATAAAGTGTCGAGTCACGATCGTTTTTGTCATTTGACCGTTTATAAAACTATAGTTTCATTCATTTCCGACTTTAGCTACATGTTCGGTTTAGGTGATGTTACTAAATGTACCTTATTTTTTGCAATTGTCTAGTTATTTTAGGATTCAGTGATCAATTTAATGTCAAATTATAACAGTTAGATCAACTAATAAAAAGATCATAGTATTTGTTTTTAGTATTCAAGATTGCCTATGGAAATTGTTGTGTTTTTCCCGAAATAATTAGGTATGAAGCTTGAACTAAAAAATTCTACTCCGTACTACTCTTATTTTGTATACTCAAATAACCAGTTTGTATAAGTAAATCAAAATATTTATAACTACATAGTTATTGTCTCAGAATGACTATAAAATGAAAAATAAATAAATAATCTTAATACCAATCTTTATATTTTCAAATTTAAATGATTTAGAAGAAATTATAAATCTGATACGAGAGTAACTATAACCACATCAACTCTACAAAAGAAATTTATAAAATAAAGTGTAGTGAAATGATTTGTTGAAAAAAAATTAACTGATAAATAAAAAAATCAAGTGAGTCAAGTGTGATATAGCAAACATGTTATAAAAGGAAAACTTTATAAAATGTATTTTTGTTTTAACCTTTTGCTCTCTTGGGTAATGGGTTGGTGTTAGGTGTGCGGTGTGTCTTGACTACTTTTCCATTAAAAAGTTGGCAATGTAAATTGAGTAAATGTGAAATATTGTGGAGAGCGGTGCAATATGGTTAAATAATTATTAGGTGCATTTGATATACCCACCTTACCAAAACAGTGTCTTTAACACAAAATACTTGTTTGAAAGTACTCCAATATATTCATGTATTTTATTTAAGAAATTAAATAAATAATCTTATGCATCCCCCTTTTAACAGCATTTTCCTATTATTTTAGTTCTTAAATCATTCGTAATGTGCGGTTTAAGAAAATGTTAAAAGTTATACATAAGTTTATATTTTATTTCAATCATAATGACTTTATATTTCATACGGAGTATATACGTGACATAAACTTCTTTATTTAATGCACGTTATAATATAATGATTCTTTATACGCTTAAAAATACGACTAAACAATTCATCATGCATACATGTATTCCACTAATTCTTTTTCATATCTACCATCGATCTCAAATGTGTTTCAATCTCTTTATTAAGATAAAATTACCTTTATAAGTTACTACGATAATCAACACTCTATAACAAATATAAATTTGTAACAGATTTATACATGGTGAAATTAAATTTATAAAATCAAACATTTATAATTTGTCATTTTGCATAAAGATTATAAACCTATAAATTTTACCACCGTTTATGCTCTTAGTTTACTACAGTAGTTTTTTTTATGGAAATACTTTTGATACCATGCACTTTGTATAGTTTTGGTTAAGATTGCAACTTAATAAATTTTTAACATTGTCTAAACAAATTTCATTGTTACATTAAATTTTCATTAGTTATTTCACAATCACGAGCAAGGTCACACAACTCCAAATGGGTTAGGACCTCAAGCGAAGTGGTCACTAAGCGACGTGCATCCATCTTGTGAACGCAAGCAACCATTCCTTTCCTAATGCTCTAGTACGATAAATTATGACTACAAATTTTTTTAAACCATATTGAAAGTGCACTTTCTATCAAATTAAAAACAATAATTTGCAAAAACCACTTGTGTGGTATGTTCAAATTGCAAGTGCAGTTTTTATCTTATCGAAAATGCAAGCACAACCTACGCAAGAAACTTTTGATGCGGGTATTATCCATGCCCCAAAGCGAATGACTAAAATGCCCCTGCTTTTTTAGAGACTTCATCCATATTTGCACCAAAAGTTTCACTCATGAACGGTGGTTGCACCTCCGAAAAGGTAAAGATTGCATCTGCGATTTGAATATATGAAATGGTGGTTTTTGCAATTCACTCATTAAATTAAATATAATAATAATAATATGGTTGTGAGCGTTCTTTATTCTTCTTGTGTTGCTCCTTAAATTTTACTCTTGAGGACTTAAAGGATAAGCACCTTTTCAAACAGGCTCTCCCTTCGCCGCATATATCTATTTATCATCATCAAATTACATCTTTTGTTTTGGTTCTTGATATGTGTAACACCCCGTAAATTTGAACGTAGCAGCGGAAGGCTAATCAGGGCATTACTTCCTGGAACACAGTCATAATCATAGAAAACGACTCTAAATGAGACGTCTTTATAAAAAGTGTTGTCATTCAATAAAAACTCAATTGTTAAGGTTACAAAAGCGATACCATATTGTTTACATTACACAAAAAGAAAATCTTGAGTTTGTAGTAAATGACAACTTTATTTTACACCGATTAATAGGTTTTGGTGCCCACTCCGTGCCCATGGTATTCTTCCTTAGTTACCTGAGATAAACATGCTAAAAAATCAACAATAATGTTGAGTGAAATCATTGGTTTAAACTTTAAAGTTAATCAGTTAAACACAAGACATATAGTGATAATTACCTTGAAGACAATTAATAAAAAAAAATCAGGTATTATTGCCCTAAGCTCATGACACGCAAACGTTAACTGTGCATTATAGATATGATGTAAAATAAATAGTGCCCTCCTGGTAGGTAGTTTGTCGCACAACGTAAATGCGTTAAGTATGAGGCTAAGCGTGCGGATATTGGATATAGGTTTCTCCCTTCTCATTCTCTTCTTTTGTAGAACTGGAGATGGATGCGGTGACCTTATTAAAGCGAATCAAAAATTTATCTTTGACTCAAAACAATGAGGCACAAGTTCTACTCATATCTTTAGTAGGATTAATTTCTTTATATATCGTGAGCGGGATCCAAGATAGTATCTCGCTTTACATTAATTTTTGTAAATTGTATAATTTTCTAAAAAGTGATAATAATAATAATAATAATAATAATAATAATAATAATAATAATAATAATAATAATAATAATAATAATTATAATAATAATATTATTATTATAATTATTATTATTATTATTATTATTATGCTAACACCGTGTTTTATCTTTAATAAAGTAAGCTTTGTATTCAAAAACTAGTAGGAGCATAGTTTGTGTCTAGACTATCATCCAACTTTATGTAAAATTATTATGCTTCAATAACTAAAATAAAATAAAAAAAATAATAATAATAATAATAATAATATGGAGCACAACTTGTGTCTAGACTCCCATCCAACTTTGTGTAAAATTCTATGAATAAATAAAATCATTCTTTTATTAAAAATAATAATAATAATAATAATAATAATAATAATAATAATAATAATAATAATAATAATTATGCTGCCTAAACACAGTTGTAGGGGTTCTTTTGTGATCTTGTTACTGCTGCTTTAGGCCTCATCCGCCTTTGGTCATTGGGTTTTGGTCTTGGCTTGACAAGTTATTTCCTCCTTTCAGGTTTTGTTTCACTTGGTTGGTTTGGGCGCATTGTCACGTTGGTTGGGTGTTTCTGTTGTGGTTTCTTGCTGCTCGGAGTGTTTGGTTGCTTGGTTATTTCTGTTGGTTTTCCTTTTTGGTACTTCTTTACTTGAAGCTTGGTTACAAGAGGTTGTTCTTATGCCTGCCATTAGATTTCATTGCCCCTTTATTGGTCTTAATGGATGTCGTGATGGTGGTGGTAATGGTCCGACTCGAACATCTTTGATCACACATCTTCGCGATCGGCATTTTAGTGTTGAGGCTCAGTTATCATTAGCCAATCTCTTTGACTGGATCCGCTATTTTCGAAAGTGAGGTTACTCTTAAGCATATGGGTTTGTGGTTGTGTGGTGGTTGTTTCAAACGCATACCTTCCGGACTAAGTGTCGCCATGGTGCGGGTTCGATTTTGTGTCTCCTCCCGATTGTGGCGATGGTGTTGTTCGGTTCGTGCTATATGATCTCACTAAACCATGTGTTCCTTCCCATGTAGCCCTTGTTGAGGATTCGGTTTTAGACGTGCTCGGTGGTTTTGATTTACCTCTTCTTGATGCTTTGTTCGCTAAGGGGTTGCGGACTGTCAAATCTATCCCTCCCAATGTCGTTTGGAGTTCTCTCGTGCTTTGAAAAGATCTCTTGATAAGGTGATCTGCACGCCTGATGACATTTCTTGTTGGGTTGGTTTATTTGTCTTGCCTCTTTGTCTACTTAAAACCTTTTGCCGAGGAGTAGTCAAGAGAGTAGGTCGGTCACTAAGCGTCAACGCCGGAAGAGTATATTGTTAATGTTATTCGTATATGGGGCTCTCCCGGTGGCGGTTTCAGGTTGTCATGTGAGGTTTTAGCCGAACCTCCTCCATTATGGTCTTATATTGATGATGATAGCTTGATTTGGGTGATCGCAATGTCAAGCAATGTAAGAGGAAGATTTGTGATGGTCATTATATCGCATGGGTCGAGTTCTTTCGCCTTTGGTATTGCTCCTCATGATGTTTCTACTCTGAAGACTTAAAAGCTAAGCACCCTTTCACCGCTCCTCCTTTCGCTCGATATACATATTGATCATCATCATCTTACCACATCCCCTTCTATCGTTCTTGACATGATCAAGAGTTTCCGTGGTACTTCTAATGGCGGGATGGGTCATGCCCCAACACCTTTTGGATTGTTTGAATGGTGCAACCGTGGCTATTTCGATGAGTTGATCGCCTATCACCCAAGTGGTGAACCTTTTCTTCCGGTAAATGTCCGAGGGCGTTGGGTGAGTATATTGCTAGTGCTCCTCTCACACCCTTAGAAGCGGTATGATGGTGTTTTCCTCCCAATATTTCTCGCCTCACATGGTGTTAAATTATTGGGTGGACTCATAGTGTGGATTTTGAGTTTGGTAGTAAGTCGGTCCCGAAAGGGTTGCTAAAACTATTGAACTTATGGAGGTCATTGCTAAACTTAATGACCCCAATGCGAGTTGTTGCTACTCGTACATGTGCCAGATTTCTAAGTTATATTTTCTATGCGCACATGTTCTCCTCGGGTTTTGAGTGTGCTCGTGTTTCTTTGATGTGGCACTGCTCTTCTTTGGGCGCATTGTCACCGCTCGGGCCCGGTTTTGGTGATTGGCGGTGAGACTCGCCACCTTACCCTTTGCTTTCGGGGCTTGGTCTATATTCTGCAGTGACGTCTTGAACTATGCTTTCCTTGCTTCTAGACTTCAATCTGCTAGTTTGCGCTTAAGCTTCTCCTTAGTTCGTATTGTAACCATCGGTCCTTCTTTTGATGATGCTCTATGTACTTTTAATGCGAATATGGATATTGACCTTTCGAGTAACCCTAGCAAGGTCGCGGCCCCCAAACTTATGAAGAAATTGGCAGATATATATTTCGATCGGGTTACCCAAACTGTTGAATCTACATTCCATCTTTCTCCCCGACAGATGGCGTTATGGAGTTCACTAAAAGAGGATCATACTTCGGACTGGCTTAGGGTGGTTCCGATATCTGGACTGGGACAAACTATGAGTGCTAGGGCTTATCGTTGTGTGCTATGTTATCGATTGGGCATTCCTCTTTTCACTGTTCAGATGCCGTGTTCAGCCTGTTCTAAGGTATTTTCTGGAGATATTTTTGGGGATCACGCTGTTTCGTGTGCGGGTATTGTTGGCGTTAAACATCGGCATAACCTTGTGCGCGATGTTCTTGTTGATATATGCTCGGTCCGGGATTTCAGCTCGTAAGGAGGTGGATATTGGGCTTTATGGAGATAGGGACGATCCTTACGTCCTACTGATATATTACTTTACTCTTGGGATAGTGGGCGTGATGTTTGTGTTGATCTTACGGGATCGTCGCCCTTGACACAATCTTGGATGACTGATTTTGTGCCAGGGTGTGCGATCATTGATGCTGCGCAACGTAAACGTGCCAAGTATGATGCTAAATGTGCGGATATTGGATATGGGTTTCTCGCATTTTCTTTTTCTTCCTTTGGTGAACTTGAGAATGATGCAGTAACCTTACTAAAGCGCATTCGCCGATTCTCTATGAATCAAGACATTGGAGCGCGTGCCGCGGTTCATATTTTTAATAGGATTGGTTTTGCTATTGCTAGAGGTGTAGGGCCCAACTTGTTTCTGCCCACTAATTTCTTGTAAATCCTATGAGTTTTAATAAAAGTGTTGTTTATAATAAATATATATATATATATATATATATATATATATATATATATATATATATATATATATATATATATATATATATATATATATATATATATATATATATATATATATAATAATAATAATAATAATAATAATAATAGTAATGGTTGATTTGCACCGGGTCGTGCGGTGGTCAAGCGCACAACGAAACATATCAAGTATGAGGCTAAATCGTGAGCATTGGATATGGTTTCTCCCTTATCATTATCTTCTTTTGGAGAACTTGAGAAGGATTCAATGACCTTACTTAAGCGCATCCGAACTTTCTCGGTGACTCAATATATTAGAGCACGTGCTATTGATCATATTTTTAGTAGGATAAAAACGTTATAGCCAGAGGAGTAGGGCCACTTTTTATCTCGACTCCCACTAATTTTTGCAATTTTTATGATTTTCTAATGAAGTGATGTAATAATAATAATAATAATAATAATAATAATAATAATAATAATAATAATAATAATAATAATAATAATAATAATAATAAAGTGATGTTATAAAAATAATAATAATAATAATAATGACATTACGTGAGTTACCACCAACCAAGAAGTTATAGGTTCAACACGGTAGAAATATGCAGTGGCGGTGATTAACATATGCAAGTGAGGCAACCGCACAGAGTTACCGTATATGAGAGAGCCTCCGATTTAATATATATCCATTAGTATTTATACATGTTTAAGTATATTTATATATGTCTAACTTAAATTTTTACAACATTTTTTTAAATATTATGTGAGAGGGACTCCGATTTAATATATGTTCATTAATATTTATACATGTCTAAATATAGTATGTTTTAAATTTTCCATATTAGTTAAGATTTTCGTGATTTAAGCTTTTAAGGGGCCTTATTCGTAATTTCGCACCAAGCTACACAAATCAATGAGATGGCCCTAGAAATACGTGTGACATATATATTGTGAGCTAAGTAATGTATAATGTGAAAAGATTGCCGTTTAAAAAAATATTATAGAACAAAAATAATTATGTTTTGTAGTGAAAGTTTACTAAGGGTGCGTTTGGTTTGTTGAGGGTGTCGGATTTGAATTTGAATTTGGATTTGATTTTAGGTTTGGATTAAAATTAATGATGGAGAGAAAAAAGTTAAATGTTATAAAAGTTTATTTTATGTAAAAGATTTTATAAAAAAAAATATTATTTTATAATGATTATACAGAGAGAGATAGAGTAGAAAGTGTGAGACCCACATCAAAATAAAATGAATCATACCTTACTAGCTAGGAATGAATTTTGATAGATTGATTCACTTTTTTGTAGCCAAACCTCAAACCAAACATATTATTTAGATGTGTAGCCAACATTAATTATTTTCTTTCATTCTATAACCTCGTACCAAACGGACCCTAAATTGTCTAATACTCGGCATGTTATTATTCTTATTATTATTATTATTATTATTATTATTAGCCAAAACAAAATAATAAGTAAAGTACAATAATTTTCTTGTAAATCTTTGATTGAAAATTTATACTGCGGAAAAATAATGATCATTGGATGCTCAAAGAATAATTGTCATTGATACAATTTCTTAAAGTCATATACTGTATGTTTTATTATTTAAGATGAAACTATTGAAGTATGAACATCACATGATGAAGAGTTGAAGACTTAGGCTAGCCCAGTGAAGGGATTCAATCCTTACTTTTTTTTCACGCGCCTTTCTCTCCAAATGACCTTCGAGCGACAGGTGCCCCGATGTGGCGACCAAGTTCAATTTTTTTTTTTTTTTTTTTTTAAAAACAACATTTTAACACAAATTAAAATTTCATTAATAATTAAACGTTACATAATAATTCAAATTAAATTAAAACATTACGACAATACAACGACTAAACTAGTTTTGATTCGACGATGCCAAATGTCTTCCACCAAATCGGCTTTGAGGTCGAGATGAGTTGTTTTGTTGCATATCTCTGGTAATTTCCAACGATTTCACATGCGTTCTTATGGGATCATAAGAACGGTCTTCTTCTGGAAAGAAAGCGGAGATATCGCCGTCTGTTCGTCTGAATTATCATATTATGTAATATGATACACGTGTACATTATATGCGATAGACGCTCTTTGTCTAACCCTCTAGCCGGATATTTAATCATTAGCCACTTCTTCTTTAGTACACCAAAAGCACGCTCCACATCTTTTCTTGCCGCTTCGTGCATCGTCTTATACAATATTCGTTTGTGATCATTCGTCCTGGATTTTTAATGGACTTCATAATAATCCCACCATTAGGATATATCCCATCGAAGATAATATCCGCTTTATAAGGCACGCCGTTAGCAACGAATTCCACATCCGGCTCTCCCGCTTTGAGATCATTGAAAAGAGGCGATGCCGTAAAACATTTACGCCGTTATTCATCCCGGCGACACCAAAGAACGATGCAAATCCATAAATCTTGGGACGCGATCGCTTCCAATAAAATGAAAGGACTTTGCCCGTGATCACCCCTACAAAATTGAGCTTTTAAAGCATGCGGCAATTCTCCCACGGCCAATCTGCAATCGATGCTTCCTATCATCCTGTGAAACCCATGACTTTGGTAGTGATGAGCATAGAGTTTGTCAATGTCACTAACCGTCGGCTTCGCAAATACTACGGACCATATAACTCCATTATCACCTCACAAAATTTTTCGAGACACTCACTAATTGTTGACGCACCCATTTGCACGTATTCGCTCAGAGCATCGGATCGACCCGTATGCCAATTGACGATTGAAGAAGTACACTTTATCAATGGAGAAATACCAAACGCATGCACAATCGGAGTTTGTTGGAAATAAGGTGAATGATCGGTTATATCTCGGACAATTCGTGTGAATAGTCGTCGGCTC
The DNA here is from genome assembly GCA_022545495.1 of Chrysanthemum lavandulifolium. Classification (NCBI taxonomy): domain Eukaryota; kingdom Viridiplantae; phylum Streptophyta; class Magnoliopsida; order Asterales; family Asteraceae; genus Chrysanthemum; species Chrysanthemum lavandulifolium. The sequence continues at coordinate 222,771,894 of CM040243.1, read as the reverse complement.
ATACTGAAACGATCATGGAATGTTGTATCGCCGATCTTGGGGTCTCACCAAGAAGCATCAACTAAACGGTTATGAGCACCCACACGATCCCTACTAACTTGGGTTCGTGAGACTTTTCTCGATGCTTGAATAGCCTCCCAACACTCTTCCGCAAACATCATAAACTCGATTAACTTCGCTTTCATCATCGATGATGAATCGGCAATGAATAGCTCGTAAGAATTAAAACTCATATTGTGTAAAGAATATAGAGAATGTGTGAAATGAGATTTGTGAGTTTAGTGTGTAAGTATGTTGTGTATTTATAGGGTGGTTTTAATTGTATTTTTTTTTCAAACGGTTAGTTTTTTTTTTTTTTTTTTTTGGTTTGAATTGCAACGGTTGGAATTGTTTTGTTTTGTGAGATGTCGATCGATGCAAGACCAACACCTTGGCGATCGACTAAATGCACAACAGTCGATCGACTTGTCGATCGATCGAAAGGGGGGCCGATCGACTCCAAATCGTGTCATTGGGGAATCTGATGGTAAAATAATTGTATATTAATTTCTTGGAGTAAGGTTAGTGATGATGTAGGGTATAGGGCTGTTTTTGAAATATTTTAAACAGGAATCTGGCGCTATTTCACAAAAGAGACCCGTTAGGAGTAGATAATCACTGTCAAGCCCATACCCCTATGAATTTCAAACTAACAGAATACACCCCTAATATTTTTTTATTGGTACAAAAGTAGACCTTTAGTTTGTACATTATTTAATTTGGGACTAATGGTCGGTTAATATTTTATTTGTTAGTTTAACTTTTTAAATGTGGCTAAACACATCCGCACATGCCTCTTACGAGTATCTATACTTCTATGGTTCTCTCCACAATCTATAGTAGCGCCTCTAATAAAAGTGTTTAAATTACCTCTTTTTTAATAAGTGCTTTCAAAAGGTCTTTACTATCATAGGAATTATTTTTTGATTAAAAGTCAGAATTTATATTAATTATAAAATCAAATCATTGTTTTTTTATAATAACTAGTTTTAATGCTCATATTCGCACGAGGTTCGGACAAATACTACATCTAATTATAATATTTTGATATATTTATTCGAATTTGAAAGTATGATCAAATTTTATTTTTTATTTTATTGTTTAAGTAGTTAAATTTAACATTTTAAATTAAGTCAAATTTAATTAACATAAGTGTTTATATATATTATATTTAATCTCATGTGTATACTTAATAACACTTAATAACGCGTACTTAAACTTGATATTTATAACGTATATGTTTATGAAATTTGAAGTATTCAGTATTACGAAGTGTTTATTAATCTCGTATATTTCAATAATCCGCATTTGAGCTTAATCTTTATAACACATACTACAGAGAATTTAGTAATTAGTTTTAAGATTGATAATATTAATAACAATAACAATTATTATTATTATTATTATTATTTTATTTATTTATTTTTAATTATAAACACATCGCTTTCATTGGAAACAAAACTATAGGATTACAAGAAATTCGTGTGGAGCCGCGAAATTAGTGTGGAGTAACGAAACTATCTGGGCCCCACACCTTGAGAATAAGAAAATTAATCTTGAAGATATGAGTAGCAGTTCACGCCTAATATCTTGAGTTATAGAACTTCGGATCCGCTTAAGTAGGCCACCGATTTCCCTCAAGTTCCCCAAAGAGAGAATGAAAGGGATGAACCCATATCCAATATCCGCACATTTGACTCGTGCTTGACGCGCTTACGCTTTATGCGGCATCAATCACCACACGGTGGCACAAAATCAATCATCTTGGTTTACGTGAGGGAGACGACCACGTCAAATCAATATCATTATTATTATTATTATTATTATTTTTCTTTTTTTTTTTTTTTTTTAAAAAAAACACTTATATTAAAAACTCAAAGGATTACAAAGATTAGTGGGGAGCCTCGAAACCAACCGAGCCCCACCCTCTAAGAATGGTAAAACCAATCCTATTAAAGATATAAATTCTCGCACGCTCCCAATGTCTTGAGTCATCGAGAAACGTCGAATACGCTGAGTAAGGTGATCGCATCTTTCAAGTTCTCCAAAGAGGAAAAGGAGAAGGAAAACCATACCCAATATCCGCACATTTTGCCTCGTACTTGACCCGCTTGACGACGAGCAAGATCACGATCACCGCCCGGTATAAAATCAATCAACCCGGTTTGCGTCAAAGGCGACGAACCCGTAAGATCAACACATACATCATGTCCACTATCCCAAGAGTAGAGTAATATGTCACCGGTCGCAAGGATCCGCCCCATCACCAAAAGTCCAATATCCACCTCCTTGCGGCGGAAATCCTCGATCGAGCATATGTCAACAAGAACATCGCGCACAAGGTTGTGACGATGTTTAATGCCAACAATACCCGCATACAAAGCAGTGATCCCCGTAAATATCTCCGTGAAAACCCAGAGCAAGCAAGAACAATACCCGCACACCTAAACAATGATGATGTTTATTATTATTATTATTATTATTATTATTATTATTATTATTATTATTATTATTATTATTATTATTATTATTATTATTATTATTATTATTATTATTATTATTAAATCATCACTCATTAGAAAACCAAAAGGATATTACAAGAAGTTGGTGGGAGCCGAGACACTAGTTGTGCTTCCACTCTTTTCTCGAATTCAAAACTTAGTCCGTGAAAAATAAAAGGCAACACTCTTGGCATTATTTGAGTGGCAAGCAAGAATGGTCTTGATACGAGAAAGTGTATCCAAAGCAATGGTCTTATTATTATTAATATTATTATTATTATTATTATTATTTTTTTTTTTTTTTTATTATAAACCATCACTCAATAGAGAACCAAAAGGATATTACAAAAGTTTGTGGGAAGCCGAGACACTAGTTGGGCTCCACTCTTTCTGAATACAAAACTAAGTCTATGAAAAATAAAAACACCGCTTTTGACATTATTCGAGTGGTGACGAATGACGGTCTTGATGCGTGAAAGTGTATCCAAGGCTTCGCGTCAAGCTCCCCGAAGTGGAAAAAGAAAAGGAATGAACTTGTAACCGCTTTTCCTCGCATTTGGCCACATACTTCTTTTTCTTCTCCACAAGATTATGTAGAGCTACCTCGGCGCCCACAAATTTGCATCAATACCCGAAATGGAGAGATCCTTACACATCCGGACATGCGTCCTTACCTTGGATCCAATTGAATAATAGCAGTCTGCAGGTCGTAGCTCTTTCCCATCCTTAGAAAGAAACCCCAATGGAGCCTCCTTTTCACCATAATCCCTACCTTGGAACAAATGTCGATGAGAATATCGCGCACTGTGTTATGTCGAACTTTACACCCACTCACTGGAGCAAGGAACCGCATGGTCTCCCATTGGTCCATACGATGCGTGTTGCGGCTCGGACAAATACTACCTTCAGAGAACATAGGTATGGCAAGCCCGTAACACAAAACCGAACGGAATTGGCGATGGTTCATCGTCCGCCTAACCCATCAATAGGTACAAAGAATAGGAAATCTTGTGCATGCGGTGCGGGTACAACTATAGAAATCTGTTCATCGATGGTTCATAGACTTATTATTATTATTATTATTATTATTATTATTATTATTATTATTATTATTATTATTATTATTATTATTATTATTATTATTATTATTATTATTATTATTATTATTATAAACATCACTTTCATTAGAAACAAAACTATAGGATTAAAAGAAATTAGTGGGGAGCCTCGAAACAACTGAGCGCCACACCTTTAGCAATAGCAAAACTAATCCCATCAAGATATGAGCAACATACCTAATGTCTTGAGTTATAGAGAACTTCGGATCCGCTTAAGTAAAGTCACCGATCGACCTCGAGTTCTCCTAAGGAGGAAAACGAGAAGGATGAACCCATATCTAATATCTACACATTTGGTTCAGATTGGACGCGCTTACGCTTTGGCGTCAATCACCGCACGACCGGCACAAAATCAATCATACCGGTTTGTGTGAGGAGACGACCCCACAAATCGACACCTACGTCCCCGCCTCCATCCCAAGAATAGAGCAAGATATCTGCTGTCGAAGACTTGCTCCCTTTCTCCACCCAACCCGATGTCAACCTCTTTACGAGTCGAGACCCCGGATCGAGAACATATATCAACCAAAGTATCACGCACCATGTTGTGCCGATGTTTAATACCAATAGTGCCAAGACACGATACAACATGGTCCTCAGAATATCCCCTCGTGAAAACCTTGGAGCAAGTCAACACGACATCTAAACGAGAAGAGGGAACACCTAGCCTATAACATAATACGCACTGTAAGTTCGGCATTCATAGTCCGTCCCACCCAGATATCGGTACCACACTAAGCCAGTCTGAAGTGTAGTCCTCCCTTTACGACCTCCAGAGTGCCATTTGTCGAGGAGATAGGAAAAATGTGGATTCAGCCATTTGGGTAACACTTGTGAAATATATATCTGCCAATTATTTATTTATTTATTTATTATTTTTTAAAGTTCACTTTCATTAGAAACAAAACCATAGGATTACAAGAAATTAGTAGGGAGCCGCGACACTATCTGGGCCCCCACACCTTTAGCAATAGCAAAACTAATCCTGTTGAAGATATGAGTAGCAACGTGCGCCCCGATGTCTTGAGTTATAGAGAACTTCCGGATCCGCTTAAGTAAGGTCACCGTGTTGGGTTCAACAAATACCCAAACCCCTTATGTCTAGGATTTGAATAGAAAATACCCCGAGTGTTTAGACCGTTAAACACTAACATGTCACCGAGTGCATAGTCTCGGTGAGCCATCTTCGTGATACTCAAGAAGAGGCGAAGAAGAAGTCTCTCCACCCGCAAGGTGGAACTTAAGGGTGAAGACCGAGTCAAGAAGAAGATGGTGGATTCAAAGAGTGATGACAATAACTCACCAATCCCTAAACTCCTCACCAACTACTTACATCAAGACAAACCAAGTAGAAGATCAAGGCGGTGAAGATCAAGAATGAGGCGGGATAAGGCGGGATAAGTTTGAATCGATAAGACGAAGTCCTTATCAACCAAAGTCAACTTTCCCGAATGGCAAACTATCGTGCTCATGTCATCACCGACTTATGGAAAGCAACCTTGTCTCTTACTTAATATAGACTTTAGAATGAGACAAAATACATCGATTTTGTCTTTCAGAATTGTTAGTTTGTCACTTAGGATAAAGTTAATACTCATACTTGTATAAATAGCATAAGAGATGGAGTGAAAGATTTAAGCTTGTGAATTGTAAAACACACACACACACAAAAGTCATCTTCACTCCTCCAAATACAACTCATCCCCGAGATAGCTCTGGTTCCATAGTAGTTGTGCTTAGACTTAGCATGAGCTTAGTGAGAGTACCAACCTTTGTCATTTCAATCCAAAGTACTATTCCGCAAGTATTTGGGTAATGTATTCTTTTTATTCATTTCTAATAAAGAATATTATGTTGAAAATTTATCGGTGTGTTTACTTACATCTTACTTCTACCATTGATTCACTATTATTTATTTTTTAAATACTTAAACTGCTTTTATACGATAGTGAATAGGGAACATCAAGTGGTATCGAGCGGTGATTATAAAACCCTTTTCAAGGCTACTCAAATTGTTTTAAATCGATCCTAATGGTCAAATTGATGTACCCCAACTAGTCGACAAAAAGGGTGGAGTTTATTCATTGTTGCCCTAGACTTGAAGTAAGTAAATTTAAAAATGGAAAAGCGTATGCTTTGCTATTTGATTAGGATGGAACATTATTACATCAAGTGTATTAATGAAGGTCCATTTATCCCAAAGTATGTCAAGGTTTGCCTAAACCTCAAGCTCGATGGGACTCAAGATGAGAGAAGAGTGGTCATCAGGACCAAAGACTCAAAAGTATCATCATATCATGTCTTCCGATGATATTATGGAGTCGCTATAAGTCGTAGTACGGCTAAACAAACCCTGGATGACTGGTCCAAAGTCATGAAGGCCCATCGATACCAAGGAAAACAAGATAATGGACACAAACTTGAGTATAACACCTTGTGGCTAAGGACTCAAAACTATGTCTCAAACTTACACCGGTAAGACAAAACTCTTTAAATGAATTGTCTAATGATGGTGTAAAGTTGTCCAAACATGAAATCAATGTTGGTTTTGTCAATAGTCTCCACAGAAGTGGTCAATTTCTCTCGTGGACTTAGGAATGCAAATCATATCCGTAATCTTGAACTTCGAAATATATAGGAATTTGTCTATGAGGAAAACCTCATAAATGCATTTATACTACGACTTAAAGAAGTCTCAGAAGTCAAGAAGTCCCCACCACCACTTCAACACCAATTTCTACCGCTTTTATTCTAACGATGGTGGTTCAAGATTTTCGTGAAAATTCGGATGATGAGCCCGATGAGAGATCAAGTGAGGAGTACCTAAATGACCCGAACATTGAATTTCGGAAAGGCACTCTTGCTAACTCTCGAGGTTTATAAAAGAAACAAAGGTTTTTCCAATGCTAAAGCTAATGAGGACACCGAATGCTTTAAGTGTCACAAAATAGGTCATTTTGCCAAAGATCGTTTTCAAAAACGATTTCGAACCTCTTACAAACCATCGTGTTCAAATCATTCCTCGTGCTTTAGCAAATTTCAACCAAAAATCTATCATCTCATCAAAATTTTCAAAACAAATCTAATCAAAACAAAACTCAGACTTTGAAGCTAAGTACAAGAAAGTCAAAGCTAAGCTTGCATTGCTTGAGGCCGCCCTCGAAACAACAAACAATGTTAAATGCATGCGGTAAAAACAAGAGCCTAGTTGTTTGAAACCTTCGACTAGGATGAAGAGCCAGCCTCATCTCGATGATGAAATGGTGCATGTCGGCAATCGATGGCCCTTTCGTAAGAGGACAAGCTAGTCGTTGGGAAGAATCATGCCAGAATGGAGAATGGGTCAACATCATAATGAAGAAGGTAAATATTTTGCTTTCATGGATGATGACTCGATTGGCGCCTTATATGAACTATATCAATGTTGACCTTAAGTTTGTAGAAGAGCAGCGATTAAATCTTTTTCAAAATATAACAAGCTAAGTTTTGAACCGAACAAGTGTAGGGATGAACTGCTACTTTTAAAACAAAATAAGCTTGAGGCTATCACTTTGCAAATTCAAAACATCGAACTAGTTAAAGAAATCAGCTCTTCAAGATGAACTTAAAAGAAAAAGATATCATTAAAAGTTGGATCACTAGAATCCAAGGGTCTTTGATGTTGTGGGTGCCCCAAGATCAAAAAGAGAGTCATAGTGAAGACCATCTCCTTGACTCTACAACAAAGACCGCCTCCCAAACCATTTGTGTCTGTGGCATGATTACCAATATGTTGACTATTCCTAAGCCCGGTGATTAGATTGAACGGATTAATCCCGAGAGTAAGCTTCCAAATTTCGATTCGGAAGAATACTAGAGCTCGAGAGTCAAGCTCTTAAGAGCATGCTTGGACTCTGATGTGCCTAGTAGTCGAACACATCTCGAGTGTCTCAGCATCTAATGCACCGCCCACCCCCGAAACCTCTTCGTGGTGCCGCCCTAGCTCGAGCTTACTCCATTACAATTCAATACTCACTCACCAAAAGAAAGGTCCGGACTTGGTAGAACCATCACGAAAAGACAACAAAACCAATCCAACAAGAGTCTACCCCACTAAGACTTCCACATCCTCAATCCCCATCTGAAGCCGATCAAATTCAAAGAATCGATCGAACTTGTAAGGAAGCTAACCGATAAGATGGAATCCATTGAAAATGTTCCCGAATCAATCAAGGAAACAAAGTCGCCTCCTAGTTCCTCAAAGTCAAAATCCACCACCAAACCCAGCGAAGTGTAATCTATGCCACTATACCACCATACCGACAATCGTTATAGAATCCTTTTTGTATGATCTACAAAAGGATGATCACGTAACTTCCGATCACTTACAATATGTAAGTTCACTTAGTAAAGCAAACTATACCAAAGTTGTCATCGATGTTTCAACCTCCAAATCGCTTCAAAAGTATAGAGCAAAACCCTTTCCTCCTTGTCCACATCGTGGCTTTAATGATCATCATCCCGATGATTGTCTCATGAACACATGCCGTGATATTTATGGAAATCCGACCACGAGACATCCCAAAGATGACAATGTCATCCAATCAAGGAGAAGTTCCAAGCAACCTGAATCACCGAGTCATCCTCGCCTCCAAATGCAAAGCTGTGGTAGCACAATGCACTCAACCACTAACCATGAGTCAATTGCCAAATTTAAAGACCTTTAGACCCAAGCCCACTAGTATGTGGGTCAAAGAAAAGAAACTAATCCAGCTTTACTATTTGTGCAGAGACAAGCCAGGAGCCTATTTGGCATCTAGATAGTGGATGCTCAAGAAGCATGATGGTGTTAAAGAGTATTTGCACAAGTATGTAAAGGAACTTGGACCCAAGGTAGTATTTGGTGATAACTCATCATGTCCCATCAAGGTTATGGTTCAAGATTCACAATGGAATAGTTTTCTAGAATTGCTTATGTCAATGGTCTAAAATACAATCTCATTAGTGTCACCAACTCGTGATACTAAGTACATTGTGCAATTCAATGACAAACAAGGCACCATTTTCAATGCCAACAAATAAGTTGTTTTGATAGCTCTAGAAGAGATGATGTTTATGTCTTAGACATGTCAACTCTCTCAAGATGGAACTTGTCTCTTTGCCAAAGCCACCGAGACTATCAACCGGTTTTGGCACAAGAGACTCTCACACTTAAATTTCAAAACATCAACAACTTGGCAAAACAAAACAAGGTCCTTGGCTTACCATCACCGGTTTTGCAAAGATAAACCATGCTCACTGTGGAAAAGGCAAACACCAAAGAGCATCATTCAAAACCAAACAAAATTTCTCCATCAAAGTCGCCTTCACCTCCTCGTGCATATGGATCTCTTTGGACTTGTCACCCAAGATCAATCCAAAGATGAGAAGTATACACTTGTCATTGTTGATGAGTTTTCAAGATACACTTGGGTATACTTTCTTTCCAAAAGAGTCGGCAATGATACAATAATGTCATTCATCGAAACATTGAAAACCGTAATGACATTCTTGTTAAACAAATCGAATCGACAATGGTATTGAGTTCGAAATGAAGAGCTTGAGAATTTCGTGATGAAAGGGAATCTCCCAAAATTTTCATCTCCTTACACCCCCGAACAAAATGGGTAGTCGAAGGAAAACAGAACTCATTGAGGTCGCTAGAACTATGTTAAATGGCTCACCCTATCAAAACATTTCGGATCAAGCGACCAAAACACTGTTACACTCAAAACAGGTCAATCATTGTCAAAAGACATAACAAAACCCCATATGAGATATTCAAAGGTAGACTTCCGATATCGCCTACTTTATGTGTTTGGATGTCCTGTGTTTATTCATAACCACAAGGATCATCTAGGCAAGTTTGATGCTAAAGTCGATGATGGATACTTTCTAGGTTACTCACCGATCTCCAAAGCCTTCGTGGTATTTAACACAAGGAGACAACAAGTTGAGAAAACCTTTCATGTCACTTTTGATGAGAGTTCACAGAGCATCAGGTTCACCAACACCTCAGTGGAGGAAATAGGAATTGATAACTCATCAAGATATCCTACTGATGAGTATAACACTAAAATTAATTCCTGTTAGCCTTAATAATAATTAATAGAAGTGATGGTCATTCACGTTTAGGAACTTTGTAACATGTGTTAGATATCGTAATAGAATAGTCAACGGGCTCGTGGATTTGGCTAATAGTTATGTTAAGCTAGCCTTATGTAATTTATTATCCAATCCAAGTCCAATCCAAGCCCAAGCCCAAGCCCAAGCCCATAGGGCGTTTAGTATGTAAGTATAAATACCCCTAAAATGTGTCATTTGAGGGGTGTGCTTGAGTGTGTTTGTATGTGTTTTTCCTTTGAAATAGAAGCTCTTGTTTTCATCTTTATTTCTCTCAACATACACGACACAAATAACTTTCAAGTCACCATATTTCTTCTTCATCTTTCTTCTACGCATAAGTGTTTGTTTTACGTGTATACTTGTGTGGTAAGGTTGGTATTCGTGATAAGGTTGAGAAAAACAAGGTCCTACAATTGGTATCAATCGCCTAACAATGGTTTAGGAGTGTTTGTGTTCGTTTTTTGTTGAAACTTTTCCAACAAGTTTCGTTTTTTATATAAAAACGCAAGCTTTTTGCATAAAGTTTTGATTTTTACGTGTTTTTAAGCATAAAGTTGTAGTTTTTATTGATCATTAAGTGTTTTGGAAGAAGTTTGTGCAAAAGAAATCATTTGGAAACGTGTTTTTGGGTGCAAATTAGTGTTTTTGATAAAATTTGGGCATTCTACTCGTAAGGTCTTCAAAGTCAAAAATTCAAAACCCTAGTTTTACTCGTAAGCATTTTTACTCGTAAGAACCAAATCCTACTCGTAAGCATTTGGTGAAGAATCTTCGTGCAACAACGGTTACTCAGTACTTCCCTCACTTGGATAAGTTTGTGGAATACTTCAACTTGTGGATATCTCTCACACTTGGACAAGTGTGAAGGATTTTGGTTCGTAAGGAAATCTTACTCGTAAGGAATTCTTACTCGTAAGGAAATCTTACTCGTAAGGAAATTCTTACTCGTAAGGAAATCTTACTCGTAAGGAATTCTTACTCGTAAGGAAATCTTACTCATAAGGAAATTCTTACTCGTAATAAAATTTTACTCGTAAGGAAATCTTACTCGTAAGGAATTCTTACTCATAAGGAAATCTTACTCGTAAGGAATTCTTACTCGTAAGGAAATCTTACTCGTAAGGAAATTCTTACTCGTAAGGAAATCTTACTCGTAAGGAAATCTTACTCGTAAGGAATTGTTACTCGTAAGGAAATCTTACGCCTAAGGAAATCCTACACCTAAGAAAATCCTACGCCTAAGGAATCCTACGCCTAAGGGAAGTCTACGCCTAAGCATCAAATCCTACGCCTAAGCTCAAGTTTACGAGTAAGATCTTCAGCAAAACTTCAAACGGCCATAACTTTTGAACCGTAACTCCGTTTTCAGCGTTATACCCATCAAAACGACCGTGAGAACGAGGAGAATAGAACGCCGAATCAACTAAAGTTCATTTAGGTCAACTTTTAAGTCCTAAAAATGCTCCGAACAGAAGTTATTGAGGTTTTTAAGTTTTAAGACCAAATTTTCACTACAACAACCGAGCTTAATCTTCATCAAAACACAACTCCTTTATCGTTGAATCGATCCTACATCAACTTTATCATCAAATACCTTCATCAATGGCTACTCAACAAGACATTCATGCAGCCGGTCAAAAACCGTCCTCCTATCTTTGGAAAAAGGTGGATATCTTCAATGGACAAGTCAGATGTCTGCCACATCAAGACCAAACCTAATGGAAAACTAATGATTCAATCCATTACGAATGGACCCTTCAAGCCTCGACAAGTCCAAGACCCTAGAAATCCTCGATGCAACACCTCCCGTCCCACCCTCTTTTCGTGTTCAAAATGAATCGAAATACATCAAGAGATAACAAGCGTGTTGAAGCGTATGACATGGCAATACACATTGTCCAACCGGGTTTACCAAGAGACATCTTTGTCAGAGACACCGTGAAACTGCTACGATATGTGGGAACATGTTAGACGCCTATGTTATGGAAAAGAAATTGGTCAACAAAACATGGAGAACAAGCTGCTAACAGAATGGGAGAAGTTTACATCAACTCCAGGAGAATCCATTGAATCCTTGATAAGGATTTAAAATGTACCTTTTTGAGGGGTCATTTAAGCCCTTAATTGATCACTTTTGTATCCGTTACTACTTAATTTCGTTCCTTTTCACTTTTTAGGTCTCTTGAAGGCAAATTGCTGGAATGACACTTATTCGGACGAAAAGGCGCGAATATACGAAGAAAATGGCTAAAGTTAAGAATCGAGAACTCAATCTACTAAATTGAAAGGGGACGGCTCAGGTCTTATTTGTGACGTCGTCGCGACACATCTTGTGACGACTCAAAGAGCAAATTGACATTTTCAAGTACGCATCGGTTTTAAAAGAGTAGGCGCATACTGCATTTACCTAGATTTGATCCAGACGGCGTCGAGATCCGGCGGCGGCGTCACGGGCATAAGGTGACGCCACACAATGATAACGTGGCCAAGACGAAACCCTAATGACGGCGACCACGGCGCGCCACAATTAAAGAGTGACGTCGTCGCTTTGTAACATTATATATAGAATCCGAATTTTTCGCTTTTAGAGAGGTAGTTTTGTGGAGTAAAACCTAAACCGAACCAAGGTCGTCTTTGTACATTTTAGGGTTCCATACCCTATTTTACATCAAGATAAGTGTTTTACTTCATTGATTCAATTATGTCTTCAATTGATTGTGTGTATGCTTGCATGTTCTCCATGTCCACTAATTTATTTGTGTGTTTGCTTAGGTAATATGAAACCTAGTTATTGAATATTGATTGGTTGTCTCTTATATTAATTGTTATTGACCTAGTATTGCGATAGGTCATTCGTTGTGCTATTAATGCTTGATTAATCTTTGTTGAACCTTAGCATATAGTTACTAGTGGAATTGTAGGCTAAACATCCAAAGAATACCTTAGTGTTAAGTTTATGAATCCTAGAGATTTCGTAGTCATTAACCTTTGGTAGCTTCAAAGAGTTAGGGATAAACGCATACCCTACAACCTTAGAAACACAACACGTTAAGAATAAGGACGTGACAATTCAACCATCAATAGGACATAACTAGGGAGTAATAACATCTAAGTAAACACAATTTTAACTATCATACGAGCACACAACAATAGACATAGACTACACGCACCTTAGATTAGATAATTAGATAAGTAGAGTAATCGGTAGAAATACCAACCCCCAAATCCAAACCCTGAGATTCGTACCTTTCCATTTTCAAAAAAACATAAAAAAGATAAAAAATAATCTTCCTCAACCCCAACCTTAGCGTAGTAACTTCTTACTAGCATTCCTATTCCCTAGAGAACGATATCAATACCGTGGCTTACCCTAATACTACACTACAACGATTAGGTTCATCGCTTAGGTGTTGAAAACTTTCTCGACGAAAAGGAAGTTCCTTTGACCCCGAAGCGCTGTAAGCGTATCAAGTTTTAGGCGCCACGGAGAATAGAATAGCTAGTTAGGAGTCCACCTCGTTTAGGTTTCCTTGCTTGATTCCTATCAAGTAAGATTCTTTCCAATTTTTAGCTTCCTCGTAGTCTATCCCCCTTCTTCGTGACTTTGTTCGTAAAATCCATCACTCACCATGATTCGCATTTTCCGCCGTAAAGCCTTCACACTACCCGCCCCCAATCCTCCTCCCAATCTCGAAATTGAGAACACAATCCCACAAAACCCTTAACCCGTTCACCACTTTGGAAATCACCTAGGGCATAATGAAATAAATTGGCAACAACATAGTCCCTTCTATGACTCGGATTCCGATGAGGAGTTTGACTATGGTGAAGCCTTTGATAATGGGGAAGTCATCGATGAAGTTAATCTTGAGATGGAAGAAGACTTCTCCCAATGTTTTGACCCTAGGTGTAGAATTGAGAAAGATAGTCATTTTAACATGCAATTCCCTTGCAAAACAGGATTAGAAGGATTCGATGCTTACTTGAATTCCTTCTTGCCTTTAAACTTAATCTCAAGGAACCTATACAATAAAATTAAGGTCAATGAGTTAACTTATCAAGGGAACAATGTTGTTGAAGCAGTTACTCATTTTCATGTGTTTGTGGGAAGTTTTGATTATTTGGTAGAATTCATGGTCTTAGAAAACTTAGGAGAATTTATTGATAAAGACCTCACTCAAGTAATTTTTGGAAAACCTTTTAAGAGAATGACTAGGTTGAATGAACGAATGATTGATGGTCTAATTACATTCTCTGATGAAGTTGAAGACTTTGTCTACCAAATGCCACATGCTCATCCTAGGTTTAAACACAAGGATATTGAGACATGTAATAGAATGACTCCTATTCCATTGCTTAGTGAAAGAGATAATCAAAATGGACTTAGGTACCCATATGAGAAAACTAAGAGGTATTACAAACAATGCCTCGCATTAGGAGATGAATACAAGAAGAGTGAGAGAACATTGGAATGGCTTAGGTATGGGCACGTAAGCGTGCACGAGATAACGTAGGGGCACGACTTCGAGTCTAGCTACAAGACTCAATAATAAAGAAAAACGCTTCGTGGGAGGCAACCCATGCTTAATTGTTTGATTGTTTGTGTGTCGTGTATCTTTTATTGATTATTTATTCTCATGTTTAAATTTGTAAAAATGCTTTATTTTGTCTTTAACTTCGCCTTAATTACATATAATGGTATTTTACATAATGGATAAGTGTAGGAGGATTACACACGCCAAAAGAAACGTGAACATGAGAATTTTAATTAATTAAAAGATATACATGTGTTTGTTCGAGTCAATTGCTTGTATCGAGTCATAATGGATGTTTTTGTTGAAAATTTTCCAGTTTTAAAGATAAAATGTTCCGTAATTTTTCCGTAAAATCGCACCGGTTTACGTCAGGATAACTGACGCGTCAGAGGTGTAGAAACAACTTACTACTTTTCTCGTTTCGAGCTACTTATAAATTTTGGAATTTTTCGGTCTTAATTTCCGAAAATCAGAAACATCCATTCCACAAGCATTATATCCTAGTTTAGTAGAGTCTTATATATTGTTACGGCCGATTTTACGCGAAGGTTTCGTTTGTTTTCTTCAAGTGTGCGGGTTTAATTTATCAAGAAGAAGATACATAAGATGGAATGAGCTTTTCACGCAAACATTCTTATTGAAAAAGATGTAACCACCACTTCACACGATCCTACCAAGCTAATCGGGGAGTACTAGTTTCTTTCGTTTTAATTACCTTCCATTATCATAACTTTGATACTTTCGGGAACATTGGGGACAATGTTCGGTTTGAGTGTGAGGAGGAAAATAAACGGAACTTTGAAACTATGCTTATCCTTGACTATTTGCTTTGTCCAATTTCATTTGTGTAATAAATCATGAGAAATATCGGTTAGGGTAAATTTGGCACCAAATTTAAAATTTTTCATGACATGTAGGAGTGGGCCATTAGTCTTAATAAAGCGTCTCATGGATAGGAAATTATATGACTAGCACAAAAACCCTTTACCACTTAAATTCCACCAAAAATGTGAGGATCGCCTTTAGATTAGTAGGAATTAAAGCATTCATCTTTAATGCTTAGAGTGTGAACCGGTAGTATAATAGATTCTAGAACTTGTTTTGTGATGCATTCCGAGATCGCTAGTAAGACTACACTTGTGTAGTTAGGAATAACTAAATGATAAGAGGCATTAGGATAACCCTTGTTTGACACACCGTAGTATAATTACTTATTCCACATCGGTTGAGTAATTCCCCCACACCCTTGCGTTGTACTCATCTTTAGTACACGATACCCCTAGTTAACCCCTCAGAGCCTATCATTTTCGCGGTTCTCGTGATGTTTCGGTTTTCCAGAATATCAATGAAGAGCATTGTTTATAATCAACCCCCAAATGTACACCCAAATCGCCTTAGCATACCTTGTATGTACTCACTTTTAGTGCATTATTGTTATCACACTAAACCCTTAGTTCAATTATCTAGTTGCTTGCATAAGTTGCTAAGTCAAGTCATATCCTTTGTATACAATTTTGGAACGATTGGGACTCATGGGAAAAGTTAAATTTTATGAAATGACGGGAAGGGAACGTTAAATTCAAATTCCCTTTATTTGCGTAATAATGTACTCCAAGTGTTTTGATCTTTTCATTCGGGTCAAATTAGTGTTAGAGTAATAAAAACTCAAGTGTAGGGATGTGCCTATAAATCCCAATTATTTTGATGTTATCGTAAAGGATGGTAGAGTAAAAGTGTATGAAAAAAAAAAAAACATACGGGCTACTATCCTACATCTATCTTTAAATTTATATTTGTTTATTTCAATTTATCTAGAGTTTAGAGTGTCGAGTCTTGGCTTAGCAACGCCATTCTTCGCATGCTTGTAACATAAAGATTTTTGACTTGCCACCACTAAATCGCTTATCCCACCAAACCCTTTGTTTCCCTACCGTAAGCCTTACGTTACAACCCTTTAAAAGACCTCTTGGATAATTTTTCCTAGGTGCTTACGCTAAAGCGATGGAGGTTTGATCTAGTCTCAAGCCTATGGCAATCTATGTACTAGGGCCGGTTAATGAGTGTTTATCTTCCATTTCCAACTTATTATATTTCATATACACCGAGAGATGCGAGTATCCAAACACCCCATGTGAGGTGCTAGTATGTAATTTCGTGCTTGTTATGACTTTTATGGGCTTATATGTGTTGTGAATCATTCTAAACTAATGCTTCATGACCCCTAACTTATAAATTGATTGGCTAAAAGCACATTTGCTTGAGGACAAGCAAATACCAAGTGTAGGGATATTTGATAAGGATTTAAAAGGTACCTTTTTAAGGGGTCGTTTAAACCCTTAATTGATCACTTTGTATCCGTTACTACTTAATTTTGTTCCTTTTCACTTTTTAGGTCTCTTGAAGGCAAATTCTTTGGAATGACACTTATTCGGACGAAAAGGCGTGAATATCTGAAGAAAATGGCCAAAGTCAAGAATCGAGACACTCAATCTACTAAATTGAAAGGGACGCGTCGGTATTATTTGTGACGCCACACGACACATCTTGTGACGACTCGAGAGCAAATTGACATTTTCAAGTGGCGACATCGGGTTTTAAAAGAGTAGGGCGTCGCACTCGGATGGCCTAGATTTGATCCAGACGCGTCGAGATCAAGGCGACGGCGTCACGAGCATAAGGTGGCCGCCACAAGGATAACGTGGCCCAGCATTTAAACCCTAATGACGGCGACCACGGCGTCACAATTAAAGAGTGACGCCGCAGCTTTGTAACATTATATATAGAATCCAAATTTTTCGCTTTTAGAGGTAGTTTTGTGGAGTAAAACCTAAACCGAACCAAGGCTGTCTTGTATACGATATTTTAGGTTCCATACCTATTTTACATCAAGATAAGTGTTTTACTTCATTGATTCAATTATGTCTTCAATTGATTGTGTGTATGCTTGCATGTTCTCCATGTCCGACTAATTTATTTGTGTGTTTGCTTAGGTAATATGAACTGTTAGGAATTAGAAAATTCCATGTTAAAGTGTCGGTCACCCCAATTATGATCTAGCATAAGTTAGCTCGTAGACGTGTCGTTATTTGTCGTTGTTTACGTTATTTATCGCTTTATTAGTTAGTTATTAGTTTAGTTTAGCGTAGTGTTTCACCGTGGAGGAAGGACGGTCTTTACCCACCGTATCCTCGATCCACAGCCGATAGGAGGTCGTTGAGTCTGTAGTATAAATACCCCTTCCATCCATGGAAGGGTGGTGCTCTCATAATCTAATATTCAACTTTTGTGTAAACCTCTAGCAAGAACACCTCTCTCTCTACTTTCTCTCTAAAATGGAAAACATGTATTTTGATCTCCCAAGACCACCCGAATCATCAAACACAATAATATTTGAATCCTAACAATTGGTACCAGAGCCAAGGTTGTTGTGTTTTGATGATTTGTATGTGGTTCGAACCTTGTTTCAACTGATTTTATATCACTTTTGTTGGTCGGATATAATGTTTTAGGTAAACTGTTTGTCTTGTTTGGTGTTCAACAATAATGTCATATGGTCTTATCAGTCTTAACTCTTGTTTTGTGTCAAACATGTCCAAACAGATTTGTTACATGTTAAACTATCATTGTTAACTCTTGGTTTGTGTCAATATTTTTATGGTCATAATATGTCTTGGTTCCTTCATTGTTATATCACTTTGTCTTGACATCCTTTTCGTACCAAATGCTGTAATACTTTTGAGGTCAAACAACTTGTTATATTCATGGGTCTAAAATGATGTCTTGGTCATTTTTTTGGGTTTAAGTACGAAAAGGTTATTATGCTTCTTCCTAGCGAGTTACCATGTTCTAAATAGCGACTTGTGCCTTTTCAATAAGTGTCCGGATGCATTGTATCTATGTAGCGAGTTGTGTTGTACAACTGGCATAGCGACTTGCTTTGAGAAATTATAACGACTTGCGCTCTTCTTTAAGAGTAGCAACTTGGCTATACATAGCGACTTGACTCCAAAGTGACCTAGCGACTTGTTATTTAACAAGTCGTACCGAATTGGCTAGCAACTTGGCTAGCAACTTGGCTAGCGAGTTGGCTAGCGAGTTGACTAGCGAATTGGCATAGCGAATAAGCTAGCGACTTGGTTTGGCTAATTGACTCATGACCTCAAACATTGCTAGCAACTTGACACACAGAAAGGAAGAAGAAGACCTAGACTATTTGACCACGACTTGAAACCAAATACCAAAAACAATACCACCGACCTCACCCATTACATCATCATCCGTATTCAAATCTAAAATGAAAACAATTAACACTACACTCACGAGACCATCAACATATCCTTATCCATCTCCATCTCAACCGCCAAGACTCTATTCACACAAGACTCACTTGAAAACTAAAATACAATAAAGATCTCAGATCTATTCGTGTTTTTATAAGTTACATCAAAACCTTGAAGGTCTCTCACACGAATATACACATCATCACTGATCTAAGACTCATGACTCATTCAAAACGAAAAAGATTAAAAGTTATTACAAGATCTCATATTCTCTTTTTGGTGTGGGTTAAAGTTCTCTCAAAGATCCTTCTTTTTAGATCTATACATACCCAAAAGAGATCATCATAGATCGACTTTGCTTTGAAAAGCTTTATTCAATATTCGATATTAAAGAAAGCTTGAGAAACAAAGGTGTTTCAAACTTCTCTTTTGCTCGATTCAGTTACATAAACACAAAACATCTTCTTAACTTACCTTTTCAACATACGGAGTTGGTCTCATGTCATCAAGCCATCCCATGGTCGCTACATCGCCCTCTTGCCAACCCCGTGGCGAGGTCTTAGTGATTTAAAGATGAGTTGATGCTGCGTTTCTTCATCATTGGAGGCACATATGTGTGTATGAAAAATTGGTGTTATGATTAATGATATAAGGGAGATTTTTTAGTGTGTTTTGTGATTTGGTGAAATTAGATGCGTTTGATGACTGAGAAAGTTATAGGGGGGCGGATGTTTTGATTAGGGTTTGGTGACTTGATGTGAGAATGAATATGTGAAGAGAGTGGCGGATGGATATGAGATGGTGTTTAGGGTTAGTTCTGCTTTTGGTTTGACAAATGACCTAATTTTTAGGTGCACATATTATATATCCGGTGTATTATGTTTTTCGTGGTTAAGACTTAAGGACATGGGCCGAGTACTAATTCTGCTATATTACTCCTCTATTGGGCCGAACAAGATTTACATTGGGCTGGCTTGGATGTTTTCCTAATTTGCTTGTGGATCGTTTGGACTCTAACGAGTGTTATGTGATTACTTTTGATAATGTGATATTAACTTGTGCATTAATATCCAAATGCATTTTGATTTTAACTTGTGTATTAATTTGCTTGTGGGTGGATCTGGTCATTTGAATATTTGTGAAACGTGATGAATGAGGAGTTGGATTTGACCGAGTTTGAGTAATTTGTGTGACGGTTTGGATAATAGACTGATGAGGGTCTCAATACTGGATCATAGTTATACGATTTGAAATATATGAGACTTGATCATGTGTTCTGATGAGATTTGATGATGACTTGTTTGGGCTTTTATAGAGTGTGATAAAGACTTGGCTATTTAGTTACGTTGGTGATTCTTTCTCGCTTAACAACGTTGCTATCACTTCGGTGTCTCACTCTTTTGAGAATGTCAAGAGGTTTAGTACATTGGGTACACCGTTTCTTCTTCACAAGGATTAGTACAAGGTTAAGTAACAAATCTGGAAAATTCTACTTCATGATCAAGTCTGGTATATCGGGTTTACTTCTCCATATGGTCATTACAATAGCCGACAGATTGCGTGATTGATGTGTTTTCCAATGTGTTGATTGGATGGTTGATGATGTTGATGATGTTGGATTATGGACCGTTGATGAACCACTGCATGTTCCCCTAAAACATATATTCTCTGAAACCAAAGTCGTCGTAACACATTCAAGCTGACATTGTTTACGGTTTTGTCTTGATTTTGTAAACTCCCGCGAAAGAACCTATTTCTCGGTTTAAATCATAGACTTGTAAAATCCCGTGATAATGGAAACATCCTGATATTAGTAAAGTGCATTTCCGGATCTATCTTACGGTTTAGTCTTGGTTTTGTAAAATCCATGAAGAAACTATTTCTGGTTTAAACCATAGAGTTGTAAAATCCGTAATGATGAAACCATCTTGGAGAAGAGAAAGTGTAATTCGGATCTTTTGATGCGGGTGCCACGGTTTCGCTTGAAGAAGGGATAAAGGGTGTACTTCATGAATTGGATGTGGTTGGATACTCGTCATGGCGGTTTGGTCACTTCAAAGTTTTACGGGTTATGCTCATTAAACCATGGTCGGATGAAACCATTATCAAAGTTCATTTAAATGTCAAAGAAGGCTAGATTTGAGCGATTCGTAAGATGTGACAACGGCGTTAATTCAAGATTATTTATTTGAGGTTGAAGTGAAATATCACGGCGAGTGCACTTAGTATCCAAGGTATCGGGGATGGTTGGATGAAGATACTTGAGATCCTTGTTCAAGCTTATTATCAAAATGAAGACTTGGAAATCTAGTTATTGTTGGGTGACTTTTACCTTTTCTTTTACCACTTGGGGAATTGGGCTCTTATCACCTCAAAATAACTATCACTTAAAGGAGTTACGTTGTAGTGCTCGGTGTCACATTCAATTGTGGATTTTCAAGAGGTGATATACGCCTTATACTCGATGGTTGGTTGGTTGAAGAGTATAGAGTACTTAGAGATTCAAATGGGCATGAAGTCTCGCACCGCTCTTTGTTACATATGCAAGTTTAAGTCACGAGTTCGTGGTATTTTACTTGTGGTCAAATTCATCATATTGGGTTTTCTCATCACCGTCACTACAAAGAGCCTCTTGAATGATAATGGGGTTGATTACATGTTTTGCTAAGAGAATTGAAAGAGAGAGATTATGACGCCTGCTCACATCGATTCGGCCTCGTACTCTAAAGAAAAGAAAAGTATGCGTTTGATGCGCTTTATCTTCAAAAGAAGAGAAATCTTCTCACTAATGACCATTCTCATCAACATGCTTCATACTTTTTCCATGCGCTTAAGTCATCAAGTGAACCGGCTATCACCGATTGTTTTCTCATTCCACTTGCTCGATTATAATGAAGATGGCGACATCATGTGTCGATTTTGTGGGAGAAGTGTGAATAGAACATTGGATGACTTTCACTTATTTAATCAAGAATGGCAACTCCGTATGCAATTCTTGAGGGGAGAAAAGTGTGAAATTACCGCATGGTTGATTGATTTACGAGAATAAATGGTCAAACGGCTACAAACTCATGTGTCACACCTCACGGAGGCGAAACACGAGGTGTAACGGAAGGGACATAAGCACAAGATAATAGAACATACCAACATTAATATTAAAAAGAAATATTACACCATTACAATACCGGTTTAGCCGACATCGCGAATATATTACAAAACTTAGATTCCAAAATATATGTTTTATACATAATGATTTATATTGACAAGTGAAAACTTCATTATGCAAGACTTGGTGGAAAGAGCTTACTAACGATCACCGAAATGCATGAGAAAAACGGGTCAACTATGAAATAGTTGGTGAGTAAACACGCTTAGCAAAATAATAAAACTCGTAAGAAATATCAAAGCTTTCGGTTGATGGGAATGGTCCGCAAAGCAAAGGCATTGTAAATCCACTCGCCCAAGTTCCACCCATACAAAACTTGCAACCCTGTGTTCACAACCCAATCGCCAAAAGTAGTATGTCTAATAGTCAAGTATAAGCGGTCATAATAGTTCACAATATAGTACCATGAATATAATAATGTAGGGATGCTCCGGACATAGGAGACTTTGCACCGCTCCAACAAGGAGACTCCTTTGTCACCGACCACCCAGGCGAGATTTATTGAGAACGCTCCACCAATAAGGCGAGACTTTATAGTGATGCTCGAACATGGGAGACTTTGCCTTTGCTCCAACAAGGGAGACTCTTTGTCACCGACCACCTAGGCGAGATTTATTGAGAACGCCCACCAATAAGGCGAGACTTTATAGTGATGCTCGAACATGGGAGACTTTGCACCGCTCCAACAAGGGAGACTCCTTTGTCACCGACCACCTAGGCGAGATTTATTGAGAACGCCCACCAATAAGGCGAGACTTTATAGTGATGCTCCGAACATAGGAGACTTTGTACGCTCCACCAATAAGGCGAGACTTTTAGGTTCATAGCATGTACGGTTCAATAAGTTCAAATAAGTAATAGGTTCGTAATTAAGTTCAAGGATTTGATTCGAGTTCACAAGTTCTAGTCAAACTAGTTAATAAAAGTAGTAAACAATTTAGCTCAAGAAAGGTTCATGCATTTCGCCCCAAAATATAGTAAAAACGGAAAAAGGGGATGTGATTACTCACTTGGTAAACTGAGGCGATGACAAAAATGAGTACACCGAGGTATAATGTGATGTTTTAGCCGGGACCTATTACGAATGATATGATATGTAATGAGTTGCAATGTAATGTTATGCATGCATTTCAGATGTTATTTATACCATTTATGAGTTTTGAAAATAATACTTATCGTCGAAAAATACACTTTGACGTCTAGACCCTTCAAAAATGACTTTACAAGTATTTACGCCAAAATGTCATCCTACAATGGTTTTATAATGATTTATAGTGAAATTTTCACTTTTCGTCGCAAAATAATGTCGCCGGAATTATCATGAAATTAACAAAATGGCTTTGGAAAACTAGTCGTAAAATGGTGTACGTCGATCGTTAGAGAACGAACTCGACGGTTTTGGAAAGTTTGTATCGATATCTAGAAGTTTCGATTCAGAGTTTTCGTCCAAAAGGTCTCGATCATAAAGATATCAAGGGTTAAAGATAGTGATTTTGCTAATTGTTGTGCGTAAAATGAGTTTCGCCAAGTTTGAACATCCGTAATTAATTTACTATAACTCCGCTTAACAAACAATTTTGTTGTTTTGAAAAATATGGCCGGTGAACTTGATTTTACTAGAAGACAATTCGCTCCAAAAGTTTCACATCATGGTTAAAAACAACATGAAACATGGTCACATATACTAATGTAACACTTGTAACGTAAAAATAATATAGTTTTTCGTAAAATAATAGTTACGGCAACTTTATAAAACGCATATCTTTGTCGTTTCAAGTCCGCTTTTCACGTATAATATGTCCTTAGCTTCGTATCAAGTAAACTAATATATTTTTGACTAGTCGAAATAATTTGTGAAGCTTAAGGCTCGTTTTTGACTCGAACAAAGTAAAACCGCATGTCAAATTTCGAAAACTATTTATTTCGTCGTCAAACTTTAAAAATCCATAACTTCTTCGTTATAAGTCCGCTTTTATCCGCTCAAGCGCCACCGATTCGCTTTTAAAGTATATTTTCTAAATATCAAGGCCAAAGTTTTGTACCAACTGTCGGTTTTTCCAGAAAATCGAATTAAGGACAGAACATAAATATATAGTTATCGAAAATAGTTTTTCTCGGACAAAACCTATTCTAATCCCTTCAAATCAACTCCAAAGCTAATCTAATCCTACCATACACCTTCTTAGGGTGTCATGGGTTCCTAATCACCATCAAGACCAAAGAATACCATGGGAATAATTATAGGATGACCAAATATGTATATATAACTCAATAAATCATGAAAAATGGTATAAATCACATATCATGCATACTATCTCCAAAAATGAAAAGAAACATATGAAATGAAAAAGGAAACATGAAAATGAAAGAAAAAGCTTACAAATGAATATGATGAGGTGAAAGTAACAAGGATTAAACTTAAATACCCTTGGTTTTTATTTCAAAACCAAATAAAGAGTATATACTAGATTGTTATAACACTTGATCTTGCAAAAATTTTTGATCCCTTGGCACCTTGATGAGTGGCCGGTTTTGAGAAGCCAAAAAGAAGAGAGAAAAACTTGTTTTACTAACACTTGATCTTGAGATTGAAATGGATGAGAATATTTGAGTAAGACTTTATGTACAATGGAAGAAACATGTAATTAATACTCCATACCACATATAAATGCACCCCTTCCCCCTTGGTCGGCCAAGGGGGGGGGGGAATGTAAGATATTTACATTTTTTTAAAATTGAAAGTATATGTATAAACTATATATTTACTTGTACAAGTATAAGAAAGTGTAAGTAAAATAAAGTTAAGTTAAGGTAAATGGAAGTTTTGGTACAAGTAAGTTTTACTAGGTCAAAATAGAATGTAATGTGATAATAAAATTGTAAAATACTTTCCTTGTGAAATTTGGGTGATAAAATAATTATCGTATAATTTTTAAGAAAACGACGTAATAATTAAACTTTAACGATTTATGTACCAAATAATTTAGAACACTAGGTAAACTCAAAATATAGTTTTTATAAGCCAAATGTAAGTATAAAAATATATCAGGATCATTTTTGAAAGTAACGGATTAAATATTTAAAATAATAACTCACGCGATAACGTTTATTTAATATAAAATTCACGCGTTAAATGTGAAATAAAATGCCATGAATGAACCAATATGATGCATATATATAATTTAAGAAATGACCGGAATTTGAGAATTGTGACATCATGTAAGAACCGATCTTCTTCTTATCGGGTCATCGTTACATGGAGTTTCTTCTATGAGCCGTTAGTTGACATCTTCACAAGTCGATATGAGTTTATTGACAAAGTGCTTCCGGTTAATGCTTCACGTGCACATCAACATGATGATTCCGAACAACCTTCGTTCTTGTTTGATGTGATTGTTTGCTTGGCATTACCATTTCGTGTGTTCGCTATGGCCCGATTGTTTGATTTCCTTGATGAACATCTTTCGTTCTTGTTTGATTGGGAGGATTTTAGTTAATGGGATTTGCAAGATGTAAGTTGATTGGGATGCTTTTGGTGATGTTCTTGTTTTGGTGAGTTGAAGATGTTAACTATCTATTCACCAACCGGACAATCTTGAAGAAGGTCGAGTCTACGATCTATTCTACATTTTCGCTACATGTTAGAAGACTAAAAGACGTGTTGCGCTTGATTATCAAAAGACTTCTTCTTAATCTGGTCATTCATCATACTGATTGTCGGTTTAGGGAGAGCACTAATTGGGGAGAGTGATATGTCGAATTTAATCCCAATTAGACTTGCTCACATTCTGCAGACAAGTTGATTCTCACAGATACATATGAGCTAATGATGTTCTTCTCAAATGATTTCTAGTACACGGGCTTACAATGAGTTGTTGATTCAAGTATCAAAACCGGAAGGGGAAGGAGACAAGCATCTAAACGCGAGTAAACTTGATGAACTTAATACTTCTAAGTAATTGAAGTTATCCCGGAAGACAAATGTTATTACCAGAGAAAACTCAAGGTTTGACTCATGGCGAGTAAACTTGATGAACTTAACTCTTCTAAGTGATTGAAGATATTCGGAAAACAAATGTCATGACCGCAGAGAAACTCAAGGTTTTACTCTTCAAGGCGTTTAGTGTTCTTATTTCAACTATGTGGGGAAGAGATGTTAGAAAATGTTTCAAGATATAAGAGGTACATTGATGTGTGATGATCTCGATGTTATCGCAATCATCGTGGGAGAGAGAATTGTGAACATTGGGATGCTCAATTGTTTTACTTGAGGGCTTAACTGTGATTCGTAGATATAATCACTTATTCCGTGTTGACATCCGCAGATTGTCACCCGCAGAGATAATCGATGATTCGCCCGCTTCTTCAATGTTATCGGTTGTTCTCTCTTTGGGAATGTGTGTACTTGGTCCTTGAACTTCATACACGATCATCGTGGAAGAAAGCCATTGTTTACCACAAACATTAGGGAGGTGTTTTCCTTCCCGCATGATGTGTATTCGGAGAGTTCTTGGATATTGGTGTACTTGGTTCTTGAGCTTCATACACATTCATCGTGACGAAAGATGTGAACATTGGGGAGTTGTTCTTCATTACCCTCATGATGTGTATTCGGAGAGTTCTTGAGCATTATACAAAGAGACCGACGCATCAATTCAACTACTTGGGGAATTGTTCTCTTGACACCTTTTGGAATGGATCGCTTGACGCCGCTTGAAAAGGAAATTTGAGAAGATTGTTTTATGTGGGATGATACGATGTTGTTCTTCTTGTTGATGATATAACCTCGAACGAAGAATCACGGTGATTATTCTTGAAAGGAGCGTGGATTTATGATTATGGTGTGCATCTCTGCACTGGCTAAGGCAAGCTTGAAATATAGCTTCAATCGCTCAACATAAGGATTTTCGGTTTGGGGAAGCTACCAAAGTCTCACTTTCGATGGTTCAATTTCTTTCTTCAATGCAAGAGCCTCAAAGCTTTGGTGGTGAAAGTTTTAGGATGATGACTTATCTTCTACAACGGGTCGCTTGATATCCTTATCTCGGTACATCGTATCATCATCCTCTTTAACTATATCATCTACTCTATCCTTGTAAATATTTATCGGAAAAACAAAATACAAAAATATAAAACCAAAGAAACAAAATAGAAAATATAAAACCAACAAAACCCATAAAAATCGTAAAATTTGAAAAATTCCAAAATATGTTTTCTCTTGACATGTCTTCGATATCGATAACATCTACGGTCTTAGAAATGTCATTCAATAATGGCACGGACTTTAGATGAAGTTCGAGCAGGAGGTGTAAATATTTCTTCTAAACATGCTTCAAAATATGGCTTACGCTTATTTCGCATCAGAACCCGGCTTAAAATCATGGCTTACGATTATTTCAGATCAGAACCCGAGCTTCAAATGATGGCTTGCTATTATTTCTGATAGCAACCCGCTCTTTAAAGGAAGGAATGTGTTGCGCTAAACAATTTTTCAAATATTTCGTGCACTTATCCTATAAACAAAACAAGGAAAGTATGTCGAAGGACTGCTGTTCCTACACAAATGTTTTTCCGTCTATAATTCTTCAGAAAAATATTTGTTGTTTTCAAAAATTGGTTGTAAATGAGTTGCTTGTATATCTATCAGTTTCAGAGTTTTTGTGAAAATTGAAAACTCAATCAATGACTTCAGCGCTTTTAATCTTTTCAGAATATAAGTCATTGATTGAGGGGGAGAATGTTTTCAAATTTATATCATCTAACGGACTTTCTTAATTATCCTACGTGCTTATTTGGAAAAATATAATTGCCTATGTTGAAGGACTAGGTTTCTAGGATATGATTGTTAGGTTTAGATGATTAGAGTTTGAGAAACACATTATACCCATACCTTACATGATCCGATTGATATGTTGGATTGACTTTTATTAGTCGATTGTTGTTTGGGTGTTGTCGACCACCATATATTTGTATGTGTGTTCACTAACATATGCGGTATTTTGGTATATAAGAATGTTCCCGATCCGGATCCCACTAATGAACATGATTGGATGCCGAAGGAAAGGGTAACGATATCTTGGGTTGACAAATGAAGAAACGGAGCTTAACTCGACTTCAATGGAGAGTTGGCATGAAATGCAACGATGAGGTCTTATCGCATCGTTAGATGGTTTTCTTCGACAAGTGAAGAAACGAGCTTAATTGGACCTCGGTTGGCATTCAAAATGCAACGTAAGAAGAAGTCTCACCGCATTTGCGACGCTTTTCTTCCAACCCTACAACAACAACAACTAAGCTTCTCAACCACTAACGTATCTTTGTGCGCAGATACCATTTTTAAACAATTTTGAATAAAATTGAATAAATTGTTTTGAAAATGGAATATATTGTTTTGAAAATATATTGGACTAAATTTTGAAAATCACCGGACTTCATTTTATCAAAACTTAAGTCACTCAATTATTGACTTGGTCATCGATTGAGGGGGAGAGTGATTTAAAATAAATTATTTTCAATCAATATTGCTTCATAAAAGTCCAGATTGTACAATATAAGTGGTGATCTAAAGATTTAATGTTATGTCATGGTATGATTTTTCTTTAGAATCAAGGTCTTTCAAAATGAAATTTTTCTCGTTCTTGTTTGATTGTGAAATTGTTTTGTTTTACTTAAAAGATCTCTTAAAACTATCATACCGACACTAACAATCTTTAATGTCTAAATCTGGTCCCTATCTATCATTTTCAAAATTAAATCTTGCCACGTCTTTCCCAAATTTTTCTAAATGATTTAATCGGTTGGGATCACAAATCTCAAATGGTTTGATATTTCGATCGGGGTAGAGATCGTGATTTAAATCTCAAATCTGTTTAAATGGAATTGGTTTTAGTCCTTTATAGGCACTCCTGCCTCCATGTGCCAAACGATTTCAATATACAAAATGCACTTGTTGAGGAGGAGGATTTATCCAAAAACCAGATGAGTATTTAAACAAGGCCACATTTTCTCCCATGTTTTCTAAACCTAATTAAATCACTTGGGATCCAAAATCTCAAAGGATTTGATATTTTGATCGGGGAGAATTTGTGATTTAATAATGAAATTTGATAAAAGTTGATCGCTTTTGATTCGGTTGTGCAGTCGCTCTCTCATATGTGCTAAACGCTTTCGAATCTCGAAGCACATATTGAGGGGAGCAAAACCATCGAGGTACAAAAGTTTTTAAAAGAGATTATAATGTACCTTGATTATGTTTTCAAATGGTTTTCTTAATGAATTTTGTGATTGTGGATGTGCTTCAAAGAACTCTTGCCTCTATGTGATAAAAATGTTTTCAAATATCCTATGCACATATTGAGGGGAGAATTTACCAATGAAAATCAAATGGCTTTTTTCGTATGAAAATTGTGATCAAAGAAAATATTTCAAAGTTCTCTTGCCTCCTTGTGCTAAACAATTTCTAAATCATATGCACATGTTGAGGGGAGGTTTTCTAAATGATCAAAACTATTAAGGTACAAAATGCTTGATCTCATATCACAAGTACCTTGATTGGTTTTCCAAATGATTTTCAATTGGTTTCATGAAGGAAAGAACAATACCAAAAGACCGACCAATTTACTTTATGCATGGTGTTATAAGGATGGTTAGGTTAGGTATTTGTTCCCACGATCCGCCGTAACCGGAGGGATCTACCAGGACAATCCACTAGATAGTGTAGAGTCCTTAGGTATATTGAAAAAGGAGAAAAGTGAGATACGGGAAGAGTGCGGATCGAGACAGAGCTAGTCTCGAATAAACCCAACAAGGTTCTAGTTATGAAGTCTCGGTAAGCAATCAAGGGGTTGAAGAATGAAAAGAAATGAATGATAAAGGGTGAAAAGAAATAGCCTCCATCAATTCAACCTTAGGCGTAAACCGGTTCAATTCATATGCTACTTGGTGGTTACTAAGGTAACACTGGTATTGAAGACAAGACATCATGGACCCAAAGATGCACCGCACTACAACTTCCCAAACTACTCAAGTTCCTCTTAAAAGGGCTTGTTTCATTTCTCACGGGAACCGACATTATCTATCGACTTTCTCTTAGAGATTGTTGATATTGAAGAAGGAGACCCTCTCCCTAGTCTCCCAAGACAGAACCAAAAATGCACTATAGAGTCTAGAGCCAAGAGATCATCCACAATATCTCGTTAGGACACTAAATTCTTGAAGACTTGCTTTTTCACACAATGTGGAAAGTAAGTATATATTAAGAGTCCCACGCATTATCCTTGTGGTATTGCCGAACATCCGAGTGATATGTAAAAATATTCACAATGAAGATGGAAATCCTTCTAGAGCCAACATCAAACAAGCTCTTGGTGGGTGACATGTGAAATCTTGCAAAAGATCAAGCTTGTGACAACTGGATAGAAATGATGGGGCGATTCATTATTGAATCAACCTTGGTCCAGGAATGGAATTGACGAATACTTTTGGAAAAACCGTTCGATGTGCAAACCTTCTTTTCTCTAGCACGTCGAATGTGTACTTATGTTTTCAAAATTCAAAACTATCTCGATTGAAAAATACTTTTAGAAAACCGGTCGATGTGCGAATCTCTTCTTTTCACTAGCACGTCGATTGTGTACTATTTTCAAATACAAAAGTGTTTTGATTGAAAATTGATATTTCTCATAAAACCTTCGTCAGATTTCAAAACTCTTTATTCTAAGCAATACGCGATTGTTTTCAAATCAATTTTTCATCAATCGCTGAATCTCAATTACCGGTTCACTCACTCCGTGTTGTCTTCTTTGAGACGTTCGGTTTGAGAACAAATTAGAACAAACGAAACCCCGTCAAGGAGATTCTTAGGAATCCTACCGATCACAGCAGTATTTATATTGATCAACGGGAACCGTGGGCGTGTACCTCAATTCAACGAAGTGGTCAAAGACACTTTCGTGTTTTTATTGCTAACTGTTGTTTGCGGTACATTTGACGGTTGCGGTGATCGTAATTGAGGCGTCAATCCAAAGTCGCCGCTCACAAAGATCCACACTTAATTTGAAGAAATCATGACGGTGCATATCTACATAACTCGGCTCGATATTTCTATACTATGCTTCGCTACTGCTGCAAATATCATGAACCGATGAAGACTTCCGCTACTCGATGGAAAGATGTCATGATTCAAAAGTGTGAGCATGTCGGTCCGAAAGTCACAACTTCACATGAAGGCAACACTACTATGGATGATCCAGAGATTTATCGTGGTGATGATCTCAATTAAAGCTCAAGATCATCAAAGATGTGGATCAAGATAAAGGCCTCCACTTAAAGTACAAAGTTATCGGACTTTAAAGAATCACCGCAAAAGCACAAAGATTGCGTAATTGAAGAATTGAAGTCTACGAGCTCAACAACGAAGTCAAAGATAGAATGCTAGGAAGCAAAATGTATTTCATGGGGTGACCTCCTTAGGGAGATTGTTAGGAATTAGAAAATTCCATGTTAAAGTGTCGGTCACCCCAATTATGATCTAGCATAAGTTAGCTCGTGAGACGTGTCGTTATTTGTCGTTGTTTACGTTATTTATCGCTTTATTAGTTAGTTATTAGTTTAGTTTAGCGTAGTGTTTCACCGTGGAGGAAGGACGGGTCTTTACCCACCGTATCCACGATCCACAGCCGATAGGAGGTCGTTGAGTCTCGTAGTATAAATACCCTTCCATCCATGGAAGGGTGGTGCTTCTCATAATCTAATATTCAACTTTTGTGTAAACCTCTAGCAAGAACACCTCTCTCTACTTTCTCTCTAAAATGGAAAACATGTATTTTGATCTCCCAAGACCACCCGAATCATCAAACACAATAATATTTGAATCCTAACATGAACCCTAGTTATTGAATATTGATTGGTTGTCTCTTATCTTAATTGTTATTGACCTAGTATTGCGATGGGTCATTCGTTGTGCTATTAATGCTTGATTAATCTTTGTTGAACCTTAGCATATAGTTACTAGTGGAATTGTAGGCTAAACATCCAAAGAATACCTTAGTGTTAAGTTTATGAATCCTAGAGATTTCGTAGTCATTAACCTTTGGTAGCTTCAAAGAGTTAGGATAAACGATACCCTACAACCTTAGAAACACAACACATTAAGAATAAGGACGGACAATTCAACCATCAATAGGAAATAACTAGGAGTAATAACATCTAAGTAAACACATTTTAACTATCATACGAGCACACAACAATGGACATAGACTACACTCACCTTAGATTAGATAATTAGATAAGTAGAGTAATCGGTAGAAATACCAACCCCCAAATCCAAACCTCGAGATTCGTACATTTCCATTTTCAAAAAAACATAAAAAAAAATAATCTTCCTCAACCACAACCTTAGCGTAGTAACTTCTTACTAGCATTCCTATTCCCCTAGAGAACGATATCAATACCCGTCGCTTACCCTAATACTACACTACAACGATTACGTTCACTGCCTAGGTGTTGAAAAACTTGCTCGACGAAAAGGAAGTTCCTTTTACCCCGAACGCGCGTTGTAAGCGTAGTAATCCTACTATGGAAGGTTTTGCACTTTGATGAATGAGCTTATCGTAAACAAGTTGGCACCCGTAATCATCGTGAGTAACATCAAATTCTCAACAATCTTCCGGAAGAATGGGGACGATATGTCACTATCGTCAACCAAACAAAGGACTTACATCAGGTGAACTTTGATCAACTTTACGATTTTCTGAAACAAAACCAAGCTGAAGTCAATGAAGTCTGAAAAGAAAGATTGGCAAAGAATCATGATCCCTTAGTACTAATTGCAAATACTCAAACTCCAGTGAACACACAACAACAACCTTCTTCATCTTCCAATAACAACAACTTGCAGCAATACATTCCACAACCACAAGCTGTTATCCCTCAACAACAATTCTATCCAGCAGAACAACAAGTCATTCAACAACAACAGTATCCACAATACCAGGAACATGGAATCACCGACCATGAAGCTGAACAAACAGAGGCTTTGTCAAATGCATTTGCTCGTTTGTCTAAAGTATTCAAAGGACGCTATTCCACACCAACTAACAACAACCAAAGGATTTCATTTAACACTCGCAACAGGCAAATTGCATAGCGGGTGTGAATATGGGTCATCAAGGACAAATGGTTGGTGTTATTGGAATCAACAGGATATGCTACCGATTTCGGATGGGTAATCGAGCGGTTCCGTGTCGTGGTAATCACCAATCGAATGTTGGAAATCGATGGGTCATAATGTTGGGAATAGAGCAAGGTAATCGAATGGAATGTTGCGCTCCAGAGTTGGGAATTATTGAAATGTGAATCGGGTAATCGTGTTAAGTGTTACAACTGTCAAGGAGTGGGTCACCTTGCAAGGAATTGTCCAACTAAGCCAATAAAGACGAATTCCGCGTATCTTCAGAAAGCAATGTTGTTGGCACAAAAGTCTGAAGTAGGGATGCAGTGGAGTGCTGAAGAACATGACTTTTTTGCTATTATGGATGAATTGGAAGACCAAGAGGAAATCAATGCAACCGCATCTTCATGGCAAATCTTCGGAGGCTAAGTCGACACCGATTCCGACACACCTCCTGCCTATGACGCCAATGCAAGATTCGAGGTACCAATCATTGATCCATGCTATAACAATGTCATATTTGATTTGTTTACTCATGACGAACAAATTCAATTGACACCAACACCTACTTATGATACATACTTGGACAATCCGAGTTGTACCAATACTAACTTTGAAACTCCATATGTGGATCCTAATGGAGGCTTTGTGGCACAAAATACTGAGTCTGATGAGGAAACACGTGCATTATTTGAAACATTAATCAATAATTGTGGCATTGAAATTGAGAAAGTTAAAAAGGTCAATCGCGATGTTAAGGCCGCGAATGATAAATTGACCACTGAGCTTGAGAGGTACAAAGGAGATGCAAAAGCTTTTGAATTTCACAAAAACAAAGAGTCAGAATTAGAAATTGGTTATCGAAATTCTGTTTTAAGAGAAAAACAGTTGCAAATCAAGTATGACACACTTGATGTGAATTTGAACTTGAAAATAAAATCTTTAAACAAAGAAATTTCGATCTAAAAGATCAACTTTCTAAACAAAAGCAACGATTCGATCTTGAAAAGAGAAGAAAAGTTGATAATCGATTTTCAAAACGAGAAGATTCTCTTCTTGATGAAATTCTTGAGAAAAATGAAAAAATAAACAAATTGGAAAATTTCTTGTCACAACGGGTCATTCTGCTCAAACTGTCAACATTTTAACAAATCAAACAAACACGTATTTTCATACCTATCAAAAAATGGCTCTTGGTAACAAACCTCCTTGTGCACTCAAGAAAGCTCAGAAAGAACAAAATGTTTTGTACAATGGAAAAGCTTTATTAGATAAACATGAACTCGTAGAAGTTCGTGATTCTCATGAAACGTTAAAACTCATTGACGAGTAGATCAAAATGAAACAAAAGAACCCGTAAATCAAACCAATTGACTACAACAAACTTAACAAAATTTCGAATTAATTTGGTTCCTCAAAAGAAAAGTCAAAGTTTTCCATAACACCCAAGAGTTTCAAACAAAGAGTCAACACCGCTTAAAAACACATTGTTGTCTCACAATCTCTTTCGAAAATCAAACAAATGTCTTCAAACAATTCTTTTAACACAAGTGATGCTAGAAGCATTCTAGATGACGTTAAAACTAGAATTGGGAGACTTCAAGAGACTGTTAAATCTAAAACCAATATTACAACTAATATCCGGTTTTCTAGTTTTGATGATGAAATGAAAAGTTTTTGAAACTCAAATTGTCCCTCCATTGAATAACATCGATTGCAAGGGTAATTCATTTTGAACAAGCCTTTTGAAAGAAACAGTTGACTTTGTCAAGGACCATAAATCCACAGTAAAGAAAGCTAATGAAAGTGTTGAACACATCAAAGTTTTGGAAAATTTAAATGATTCTCTCGTCAAGATGTTCGACTCTCGATATTATGTCCATTGTTTTACAAACATATTTTGTTGAAGATCATGAAAGACTCAATCGAGACCTCCGCAATTGTTTCAAAATATGAAAAGCTCTTGAAAACTTGAAA
This sequence comes from Chrysanthemum lavandulifolium, assembly GCA_022545495.1. NCBI lineage: Eukaryota > Viridiplantae > Streptophyta > Magnoliopsida > Asterales > Asteraceae > Chrysanthemum > Chrysanthemum lavandulifolium. Next base: position 222,736,964 of record CM040243.1, on the reverse strand, counting down.
AAAAATGTATCATATTTTAAACAACTTGATCGAAAAACCGAGGAATGAAAGTATGACAAACTGTCAGATGAGCGTGCCTACAAAGACATGAAAGAGAAAAATGATCTTTGAGGGCTCACCGAATGTCAAAAGGAAAGGTTGTGGATACTAAGATTGCAAAACCATTGACCGAGGAGAAAGAAAATGTTTCAAATCGGTTTTAAACAAAAATGTCTATCTCTCGCCTCCAAAAGTCAATGAGAAAAAGATTTGTCAAAACCAATCACTCCACCGCCTTTATCTAAACAAAAGAAAAGATTGTTGAAAACGAAAAATCGGTTATCGAGAAACCAAAATTTTAGCACCGGCCTTTTTAGGATGAGTACCACTAATGCGTATGCCTCCACATGTAAAACATATGGAACAAACGACATAAGTTTAAACAAGCACTCTAAAGAGACTAGGAAAGCTGAAACCACTTCTCTTGATAACAAAGTGAATCCTAATGCGCGTGCCTTACCTTCTACAGGACTAGAAAGCACCTCTAGGAACAACATACTAAAGCCTAAAAGCAATACAAGGAACAATAGAGTCTCGCCTGCCTCTAAGAGTAGTAGCTTGAATAAAGAGAAGAAAGTAGAAGAACACCCTAGGAATTTACCGCTTTATAATAAGAAAGACATTTCATCTGAATGTAATGAACCTATGAAACTTGCAAAGTTTAATGAATGTGTTGAATCTCTTTGTGTAACTTGCAAGAAATCTTTAATTAATGTTCATGATGACTGTGTTTCTAAGAATGTGAATGATAAGCCTGTTAAGAAGAACATTCCAAAAAGAACATATGCCAAACCAATAGGAAGACTAGTTGCAAGAATTAGGTCTTACACTCATCGATAAGAAGCATACCGTCTACTTTAGGGATGATATTTGGAAACCAACGGTAGAATTTTCACACCCGTAATGGTAGAATGAGTGATATACCAAGATACCCAAGAGAAAACTTCTATGAGTGTGATCAGATTTCACCTCTAACCCATCGAACCAAAATCAAACGGTTTCCAAAACATCTTCTTCAGATTTGGCGGTGTTATCGAATATGTCTTTGGATCGTCGACTCGGGTTGCTCCAAGCACATGACCGAATCAAGTCCGATCAATTTCGTCTCGAAATTCATGGGAACCGACGCTTTGGAAATGATCATGTAGCAGCTATCATGGGTCATGGAGATCTACCTTTGGAAATTATTTGATCACCGAGTTTATTATGTCAAGGGTTGGGACACAATTTGTTTTCAATCAGGCTTTTGTGATGCAGATTTTGAGGTTGCTTTTAGGAAAAATGCTTGCTTCGTTAGAAACTTGGATGGCACTAAACTCTTAACTGGGAATCGTGATACAAACTTGTGTGCTATCGACATTAACCAAATGGCCTCTTCATCACCAATATGTCTTATGACACGAGCATCTGGAACAAAGTCCTGGTTGTGGCATAGACGATTATCCCATCTCAATTTCGACACCATAAACAAACTTTCCAAAGACAACATCGTCAACGGACTTCCAAAGTTCAAATACACCAAGGATCACTTATGTCCATCATGCGAACAAGGAAAAAGCAAAAGAGCATCATATAAACCTAAACCCGCACTCTAGTTCGAAGCAAAGTTGCATATGTTGCACATGGACTTATGTGGCCCAATGAGAGTTGAAAGCATTAATGGGAAAAGTATATTCTTGTTATTGTCGATGATTATTCAAGATATACATGGGTTAGGTTTCGAGATCAAAAGACGAAGCACCGTGCATCATCATCACTTTTCTCAAGCGAATTCAAGTACTTCTTCAAACTCCAAAGAATGGTTGTAAGAATGCACAACGACGTAATTCACAAATCGGGTTAAGAACTTATTTTGAAGATGTTGGAATCACACATCAGACATCAGTTGTTAGAACTCCATAGCAGAATGGGGTAGTTGAAAGAAAAAATCGTACTCTTGTGGAAGCTACTCGCACAGTGCTAATCTATTCTAGTGCACTGTAATTTTTATAGGCTGATGCGGTTGTCAGTGCTTGTTTTACTCAGAACCGATCTCTAATCCATCCTAGATTCAATAAAACCCCATATGAGCTAGTGAACAACAGAAAACCTGATATCTCTTACCTTCACGTGTTTGGCGCTTTGTGCTATCCAACGAACGATGAGAAGATCTAGGAAAACCGAAATCTAAAGGTGATATTGGAATCTTCATTGGATATTCGATAACTCGAGGGCATTCTGTGGTGTATAACAGAGAACTAGGAAGATAATGGAGACGATGAATGTGAATTTCGACGAAATTTCACAAATGGCTTCGAGAGACTCGCTCTAGAACCCGCTTAATCCGATGGCTTCTAATCAAAATAGATTAGAACCCGCACCAAACCAATGACTTCGGACACATCGCTCAGACTCATACAACAAAGAGCTCCATCAACTTTTGTCGACACACTCATGAACAAGAATGGGAGAATTTCTTCGAGTTAATGTTCGATGAATACTATGGTGGAACTTCAACAAATGCATCAAACCATCATTCCACCGCACCCGCTCAAAATCATCCACCACCACCAATGAAGATGCATCTACAACGGTCGAAACCAATGCACCACCCATCAACGCCATCTACATCGACTTCGCAAATCCTATTCTTGAAACAGCTTTTACCAAAGAAGCTGATGAGCAAAACCAAAACATATCATTTCAAGAAGAACCTTCACAAAACCGAACGATGCAACGTTAGATGAAGACTTATTTGAAAACCCGTTTGCTACGGAATCACCGAATCATCTTCAAGCTTACGAGAACCATCTAACTCACATACGTTTAACCAACGGTATCCTTCTACTCGAAGTGGACAAAGACCATCCAATTGAACAAGTTATTGGTGAACCTTCACGGCCAATTCAAACGAGACGCCAACTTGCCACCGATTGCGACTTGTGCATTTACCTTTGCTCACTTAGCAATATTGAACCGAGGAACATTCGGGAGGCAATGGTAGACAATGCATGGATAGAAGCAATGCAGGAGGAACTTCTCCAATACCGCCTACATGACTCTTGGGATTTCGCTCCAAGACCAATTGTCATTCGCTTCATTGATCTCAAATGGTTATGGAAGAACAAAAGGGATGAAGAAATGATCATCATTCGCAACAAAGCTCGCCTCGTAGCCAAAGGATACGAAAGGAAGAAGGATAGACTTTGAAGAGTCATTCGCGCGGTAGCTAGACTTGAAGCGATCATAATATTCTTAGCCTATGCACTCACAAAACATCACGGTTTATTAGATGGACATTAAGACCGTTCTTGAATGGAACTCGAAAGAAGAAGTATATGTGAGTCACCTGTAAGGCTTCATAGACATGGAACATCCGGACTACGCCTACAAACTCAAAAAGGCAATCTATGGTTTAAAGCAAGCTCCAAGAGCATGGTATGACGAACTGTCTTCTTTCCTGATTCTAAACAATTTCACCAAAGGAACGGTTGTTCCTACCTTGTTTACAAGAAAACATAACAATGACATTTTGATTGTTCAGATTTACGTGGACGACATTATCTTTGGGTCCACTAATCTGAATCTTTCAAAACATTTTGAAAATCTCATGAAAAGCAAATTTGAAATGTCTATGATGGGGAACTAAAATTTTTCTTGGTTTACAAATACAACAGTCCCTCGTGGAATTTTTATTAATCAATCTAAATATACAACCGAGATTTTGAAAATCATGGTATGGATAATTGTGACTCGGTCGGTACACCAATGGTAACTTCACCAAAAATTGAGCCGATTTATTTGGGAAACCCATCGATCCAAGAAATATCGAGCATGATTGGTTCTCTCATGTACCTCACTTTGCTAGTCGACCGATATCCATTTTGTCGCTTGCTTATTAGCACGGTTTCGTGCAAAGCCTACCGAACCGCACCTCAAAGAGGTTAAACGGATCTTCGGTGCACCAAGACATCCATTCACATGGGACTTTGGTATCCGGCGAACCGGATTTGATCTAATTGCCTTTTCGGATGCGGATCACGCAGTGATCAAGTTACGAAAAAGTACATCAAGAGGAGCACAATTTTGGGTGAAAAGTTAGTGTCGGTCTTCAAAGAAACAAGATTGCATCGCACTTTCAACTCGCCGGTCGAGTATGTGTCTCTATCTGCGTGTTGTGCTCAAGTTCTATGGATGAGAACACAACTCACAGATTATGGCTTTACTTTCGATAAAATACCTATGTATTGTGACTCGAAAAGTGCCATAGCCATATCATGCAATCCTGTTCATCACTCAAAGACTAAGAACATTCGTGTCCGTTACCACTTCATAAAAGAGCACGTAGAAGAAGGTACTGTTGAATTATTTTTCGTGAAGACAGATTACTAACTCGCCGATCTATTTACTAAATCCCTTTCAAAGGAATTGTTTGATAATTTAGTTCGACTAATTGAATGCGAAGCCCAACCCCGAGGAGTTAGAACGCCTTCTCGAATCTTCTTGAAAATGATTTCCAAAGCTTCATTGTAAATATTTTAAAAACAAAATACAAAATTTGAAAACCAACAAAAGCAAAATATAAAACTTTCAAAAATACAAAACAATATAAAATTAAAAATCCAAAATATTCTTCTCACGACATGTCTCTCAGATAATCGATATTCAGACTTTTCTAGAAATGTCATTCAACAATGATACGGACATGCATGATGCTTGAGCGAGAGTTCTTTAAATGTTTTCGAAAACATGTCGCTTTCTCAAAATTTCTTCAAAATGGCTTTCAGATACTTCAAGACGAAACCCGTACCAAAATGATGACTTTTGATTTTATTCAAATCAAAATCGTGCTTTAAAGAAAAATCTAGTGTACGCTTGAAGGCACTACATTTAAAATCGGTGAGAAATCATCATCATCTTGAGCACCTTTTTCAAGATTGTTCAAAAGATTTTCAAAATCTTTCAAAATATTTTGTGCTCAAGATAACTCCTCAAAAACCCTTTAATTGATTATGCTTTATTAAAGGGGGAGTATAAAACCAAAATGTTCCATATTCATGCTTAAATCAAATCCGTTTGTCTCTCCAAAAGATTCTAAAAATGATGTTTAATCCGATGATATCAAAAATATCACGAATATGCTATTTTTGAGGGGGAGAAGACGTGATTAAAATGTGATAAAAAAAAAGTTTAATGATCGTTGTTTGAATCTCAAAAGAGCTCGATTGAGTTGAAACAATTGAATTAACGAGGAATCAAAGTCAGTAAATGTACCATTTCGAGAAACTCGTGATAGACATGCACTTTCATGGGTCTAACCTTCTTTTCAAGAAGAGTTTACAACTTCAAGTTAGTTATTAGAACTAATTGTCACCTAAAAACTGATAATGGAACTCTTTAACTATGCAACGTAACCGTGTCTCGTGGGGAATTGTCTATCATGAGCCGATCAATTCAAAAAAGTGCAAACTCTACCCTCTCTATGCAGATTTCTATCAAAACAATATAAGCACATGCGAAGGGGGAGTATTTCTGAAAATCATAACTCTCAAGGTGATAACAAAATGTTTTGATAATCATAAACACTTTGAGAGATTTTCAAGAAAATGGTTTTATGGCAACAATAGGACAATCATGGAGTTATAAGGTGTCTAAGGATAGGATAATCCGTCTCTATGATCCGCCAGAGTGGAGGGATCTACCCAAGGACATCACAAATAGTTTAGAACTAGAAGTCCTTAGGTATGATTGAAAAAAGGAGTAATGTGAGAAAGGAGAAAGGGGTTGAAAATTAAAAGAAAAGCAAAAGAAAGGGTGAAAAGAAATAGCCTCCATAATCAACCTTAGGCGTAAACCGAGTTCAATTCATCTCTCATCAAGTTGTCACTAAGATGACACTAGTATTGAAGACAAAGACGCTATGGACCCGTTGACGCACCGCACTTAACCTTCTAGCCACCAATTCCTCTCAAAAGGATTTGTTTCATTCTCACCGGGAACCCTACATAATCTATCGACTTTCTCTTAGAGATAGATGGTATTGAAGAAGGAGACCTCTCCTAGTCTCCGCCAGAAAACCAAAATGCACTAATCGAGTCTAGAGCCACGAGATTCATAAAAGATCTCTTAGGAACACTTGACATTTCATCTCTTGTTGTTCAACAATAAGGACACAAGTGATACATTCTAGAGTCCCACGCAGATCTTAGCAATCGCCGTAAAATTTATAAGAGGTTTCACAAATTTGATCCTCGGTGATTGAATGGAAATTCATGCCAGGTCAACATCAAACAGCCACGACAAAGCAGTCACTTGGTAATTCTTTATGGGTTACGCTTAGTGTGTCTCAAACGGTCTACAATCGTAAAGTGATGCTTCGGTGTGCTTCAATGACTCACCGAATTGTAGATGTACTTGATATCGTGTTAGCCTTCTTGGGCCTCTAGTTCGAGAATGCTTTGTAAGAATTAGAGATGTGTTTTCACACTATGTTGTTAACACCCTCGACATTCGAACCTCATAAGTGCCGGAAATCCCGCTAAGGAGATTCCTTTCCGAATCGAATCCACGAAGATAAGGGTCATTACTGAACATTCAATGTAATGCCAACTGTCCCTTATGGGATTAGGATGGTGATTCGCCCACCAAGGTGAATGGAATCAAGACATTCATCAAGATAACAATCATAGTGGTCAATTCTTTAAGAAAAGTCCACAATGATCGATTGGTATTCATCACTAACATATTCATGCAGATACTGATGATTGTTCCTTGGAGGAGAGACCGCACCATCTTCACATGCTCATACCAACAACATCTCTTGAAAGTTCTCACCAAAATCAAAGGCAACACAAAGTTAAAGATGATTCTTTGTCAATGTCAAAGAATCTACAAAGTTTAAAGACTATAGAACTTCAACATTGGAACATCAAAGTCAAAAAGAAGTGTGAGCATGGTGGAGAAATACGTGGAGACAGCTAATCAAAGAGGTTGACAGACGACAGACAACCACATTAACTGATCACAAAGCATGAAGGAACAAATAATTAAGACTATTCTATATCAACACACAAAGTTCAAGCTCAAGGAAAGTAAAGACCTAATCAAGTGGAGCATCTTTTGAATGACCACCCCTTAGGGGGAGATTGTTAGCCTTAATAATAATTAATAGAAGTGATGGTCATTCACATTTAGGAACTTTGTAACGTGTGTTAGATATCGTAATAGAATAGTCAACGGGCTCGTGGATTGGGCTAAGCTAAATGGCTAATAGTTATGTTAAGCTAGCCTTATGTAATTTATTATCCAATCCAAGTCCAATCCAAGCCCAAGCCCATAGGGCGTTTAGTATGTAAGTATAAATACCCCTCAAATGTGTCATTTGAGGGGTGTGCTTGAGTGTGTTTGTATGTGTTTTTCCTTTGAAATAGAAGCTCTTGTTTTCATCTTTATTTATCTCAACATACACGACGCACATATAACTTTCAAGTCACCATCTTTCTTCTTCATCTTTCTTCTATGCATAAGTGTTTGTTTTACGTGTATACTTGTGTGGTAAGGTTGGTATTCGTGATACGGTTGAGAAAAACAAGGTCCTACAATTCCTCATACCAAGCTGATGCTGACATCTCATATTATGTCTTACCTCACAACCTTCCCCAACCAACTATCAGTGAATTCATTGATAACCAATCAGTCCCCACTGGGATAGGTAATACTGAACCAAATGTTCAGGAACCTGTGAATTAAGAACCCCAACCTGAACAAAGCCTCTCAACAGATGATCTCAATGATCCTATGACTCCTCAACCTGAACTCACTCCTGAGTTTCTAGTGACCTCCTCTAGCTTAGATCCTAGACCACAAAGTAAGTGGACAAAATCTCAGGACATTGAGCTTGTAAACATCATTGGTGAACCCACCGAGGCATGCTCACCGTAAGCATGGTCGCTAAGTTAATCGCAGCCTTCAAGAAATGAATGCCTATATCTTTGATTTTCTATCCGAAATAGAACCCAAAAGTGGCATCGAGGCTCTAAAACACCCAAGCCGGGTTCAAAGCTATGCAAGAAGAACTTCAACAGTTTGACAAAACAAGGTCATGACCTTGATCAAATGTCCTCGTGATGTCGTTGTCATAAGAATGAAGTAGGTTTTCGAAACAAACCGATGAAATGGCATCATTATTAAAAACAAAGCCAAACTTGTAGCCAAAGGTTACAATCAACAAGAAGGCATTGATTATGATGAGACATTTGCTCTGTTGCAAGAATGGAAGCCATCGGGATCTTCCTTGCATTTGCTACCTACATGAACTTCAAAATTTACCAAATGGATGTAAAAGTGCATTCTGAATGGTGAACTCAAGGAAGATGTGTATGTTCAAGAACCTCCGGCTTTGAGAGTAGTGAATTTCGACTATGTTGCAAGCTTGACAAAGCCCTTTATGGACTAAAACAAGCTCCTAGGGCATGGTATGAAACTCTCACCTTCCCGATTCAAAACAAGTTTGTCGAGGAAAGATAGACAACACATTGTTTATCTACAGGACAAAACAAGATGTGATATTGGTCCAAGTATATGTTGATGACATCATCTTTGGCTCAACAAACTACACTCTTTGAAAACAGTTTGAAAAACTAATGACAAAAAAGTTTGAAATGAGCATGATGAGTGAACTCACGTACTTCCTTGGACTACAAATCAGGAAAAATGATAAAGGTATCTCCATCACCAAGAGAAGTACACCAAATATCTTGAAGAAATATGAGATATCGATCGCCTCGATGAAGACAAAGAATGGTCCCTCCTAACAACCTTGAACCCGATCTCACCGGCAAATTAGTCAATCAAACCCACTTGTGGGATTGTTGGCTCACCGATGTATCTTATCGCCTGCACTGGACATACAATTCTCACTGCCTAATAGCAAGATATCGGTCAATCCCAAAGAATCCCATCTCACCGCAGACCAAAAGAATACTAAGATACCGAAGGAACTCCAAGCCTTGGACTCTACCATCCAAAGTGCTCGTGGTTTGACCTCAAAGGATATTCGATTTTGATTATGTTTGGTCGCAACATGGACAGAAAAAAGTACCTCGTGGTCCCGCTAATTTCTTGGAGGAAAACTGGTTTTGGAGTGCTAAAAGCAACAATCGGTGGTTATGTCTTCACCGAAGTCGAGTATGTAGCTCCGCAGGATGTTGTGCCAATGTTTTATGGATGAAGAGTCAACTCGGTGACTATGACATCCATTAAAAATGGTACCCATCTTCCGTGATAACACCAATGCTATTGCAATCTCCAACAACCCCGCCCTTCACCAAAGATCCAAACACATTGATATCGATATCATTTCATCGTGGACCACATAATTAAAGGAGACATAGAGCTTCATTTCATCCCTCACCGAATATCAACTTGCCGATATCTTCACCAAACTTTGATGAACCTACCTTGTGAGATCGAAGTCAATTAGGAATGCTTGCCATTGAAAGTCAAGACACCGAATTCAATCCTAATCTCGAGTCTTCTCCGAAAGGTTCATTCTCCCCGAACAAAACCCTAAACAACCCTATCACCGAATGAGTAAGACTCATTCGGTGGACCCCGATTTAGATATTGAGCATTAAATGAGTAACTAAATGCACAAAGTATCGGTTACTTAAATGTCCTAGGTTGGTAAACACACCAATTTAATATAGGAATATATCTCTTTATCTTACTGTCATCAAAGTCAAGGGTCTCTCAAAATTTACCTAATCCCACTTGGCATTAAATGCCTCCTCTCACATGAAATATCTTGTGGATATTTTATTACTGCAGAATGCACTTTTACTGTGCACTGCAACTGTTCCCTTGAAAACCGGGATTTTACTACGGGTAATGGAGTGGTGGCATTAAATGTGGAGATTCAAAACGTTTTCAAAAACTGACTTAACAAATCCTCATTTATGCATATTTTACCCTCTCACCACACTATAAATACCCCTCTCAAAACATTAAAACACACACAAAGAATTTACGCACCAAACTCTCAAAATCTCTTCTCAAAACAAGAAATCTTTGTGTTCTTTAATCCTCAAAACAAGTTTTTCAAGAAAATCTTCTCGTAAACATTTACAAAAGATTTTCATTACAAAACTCAAGAGATTCAAAACTCTTTGATTGTTCTTGTCAAGATATCTTTTTCAAAACCCTAAAACCTTTTAATGGAAATGGCAAGAACTCAATCTCTTCAGTTTGCACCACAGTGGGTAGGAGATCTAAGTAATGTTGAAATTAAAACAAATAATGTTATAGGCAATTTTTAATACCCCCAAATGTCCCAGCCTATAAGGACATAATGAAGTTTTTATTCAACTGCCCCATCAATTGCACTCAAAACCTCCTTAGGGAGTTTTGGGCTACAAAGATGCCTATGACCCGAGACCCTCTGATGAGACCGACCTACGACCACTCAAGGAGTATCTCATCAAATTCGGTTTTTAACGGGCGAACAACACCCCGGATTAAAAACATTTTGTACCGCAATGTGGTTAGACTATAATTCAGAGTCTATGTTGCCCATCCCGAACCTTCCACGCTTATGATGGGTTAAAACAAATTGTTTTGATCCAAAGTTTTGGACGTAACCCCGACCACCAAGAACTCATTTCCAGACTTGGAAGATCCTGTTCACATTTGTGATTCGGGTTCTCATGGAACCACTCATCCATTGAACAAGTTAACTCTATTCGAGTTGATGGTGGCACACTTCTTGATGAATGGGGTCACTTTGTCGATCGGGGAGATCGATTCTGGTGATCTCGTAACCAAGCTCTTGGCGATTTAGGGAAAACGTTTCATACCCTAGGTTTGTCTCGTGTGGTTTACAAGTGTTACCGGGTTGCAATTACCCTCGTGAATACAAATACACCGCTTTACACGGTATCTTGAGTCAATCAAATTTTCAAAGGACCCATCCCAAGTCATTGAAATAGAATTAACGGCCTATATGGTTGTCAGTAAGCGACCAAAGGGACTCAAGATTCCAAACCCCGCTCCTAAAAGAGAAAGGGAAGTATCGATCGGTACTAAGACCAAACCCAAGTCTCGTGGCCCTAAGGCTTCGGAGCACAACCTAAAAGGTAAAGAAAGCCGTAGACCGAACAACCACCCAAAGGAGACCAAACAACATCCACCTCGATGACAACGAAGGACACCGATACATCACGATCGGTGCTTTGGTCCCAACTACTACTCCCCAAGATCCGTAGGGAAACATACAACCCGCCGTGGTAGGGGAGCGCCACACCGCCTAAGGATGACATTCGCAAATCACGACTTTTGTCCGAGGGCCAATGAATGATCCCAAAGACTTGAGGAATCGAATAACCCGCCGATAGGGATCTCACCGCCATCGCTTCAGGGATAGCACTGGAAACACCCATCAATGCTTGAAGGAGCAACGGGGACAAAGACTCAAAGGGATTAATACCACCACGATATGGAACCCACCACCGGTTTACTAACAGCTTCTTGAGGTTAACGAAATTTTATTCTCGATGAAGAACAAGGTCGACAAAGTGAAGATGAAATACTATCGGCAGGAGAAGAAGTGGACGTTGATGTTCAAACCGAACAAGAGCATCACCGATCCACAAGAGCCTATTGAGCCACCTTTCCACTCAAGATAATGACTCGACTCTTCCGCATCTTCACCGTCTCAAGAATTGAGAAAGTTTGATAATACTCTTCCACCGACGAGAGGCAACTTGTTATGTGGATCACTAAAGCTTCAAGGAAGCTATACTCGGGTTACTAAAACATTATGGGATCAACACATCGAAGTCACCATGACTATGCACTGAAGGCCGAGGTACATGCTTTTGATGCAAACACCGATGAATACAGAGATCTCATGTACCAACATTTTCACATACTAGATGAAAATCGGTTAAATTTCTAAAGCACCTTCGTGGTTGTGGGACAAAGATTGATGAAATCGGGGACTCGGTCAAAGAAGACCCAACACTCAACTCCAAAGTGCCGGAGGCTACCGAGGCTTACTTGAAAAATTCCTCGAGCCTCACCGAACTTATCACCATGCTCAAACCGCCAATGTTCGAGGTCTTCAATCTTCCGTCCGCCTCTTGAGCTACACTTGGTTCTTTGGATGCTCGGTGACTCCTTTGGCTAAGGCATCATCTTCAATGGCTTGGAATCTTGGTCCTAGAATGACCGATTTGGAACTCTCTCGGGCTGCTAACGCGTAAAAAGTCACTGGTCTTCAGAAGGATACAACTGACATTAAGGCTATGGTCATGGAGATCTACCAAGCCTTGTGAGGTCAAGCAACACCAACTCCCCAAAGGTATCGAGGCAACTCTTGCTCTTATTGATGTTGCCGCAGCAACTGAGGAGAAGACCATCAAGAGACTCCTCTCACATCGAGGGAGCCACTCAACCGGTCCTGCAACACCTATTTCATCAATCCCACCCGCTTAGCAACACCCTTATCATCACCCCACCAACAACAACAACAACAACAATCATGACAACAACACCCTTGGTAGCATCATCTTCCTCGGGCGGGACAAAGGAAAGGCCATAATGCAAACTCACGAGCTGAAAAGATTCCTTTATGATCGACAACACTCAAGACATGCTCACACCACAACAACTAACCGCCTACCTTGCAAAGGAAGAAAGGAGAAAGAAACTAGTCAAGAAGAAAGAAAGAGCAAAGAAGAATGGTACAAGTTGTTCTTGAGGAAGTCGAAAATATTGGCATTAATCCTGAAGCTTCAAAATGGTCAGCCGGACGGAAGTTCAAGGATGCTCAGTCGCTAAAATGGTCAAATGAAAAGAAATTGGATGAAATGAGCAGGAGAGATGCGGTGTCAGGGCAATAAAGAATTGACCACTACAAGCGGTCAATGACAAGCGTATACGCTGAGAAAATCACGGATGCGAGAATCATCCCAAGTCCAAACCATCGGCAATGAATGTCTGAGGGGATGATAAAGACATTTCGAGGTTCATGATCCCGAAATTCACCGACTTTGGGATCACCGAACTCGATGAGCTTGGTCCAATCATTGAAAAGAAGCGATCATCGTGGTTAAGGAGTCATGAAAATGCTCAAAAAAGGTATGAAAGACGAGGAAGCACCAACACTATTAGGGAGTTAGCATGCCTTAATCGCACTCAAGGATCTCAACCTCAATCATTACTGGGCAAACGAAAGAGGTTGAGTTCGAGCACGAGATCAAAGTGCCCGGACCGGAAAACAATTGGGAGCTACCAAGGTGTGAAGTTTGTAAACATGTCTTGTGATAGAAAATCACGAAGAGGAATTTTCTTTATTGATGTCTATAGGAACCCAACATTTCAAAGGTGGAGTGACATTGATCGAGCGGTGTGGCTACAATGCTAAGCTACATACCGTGGCCTCTCAAATTGAGACTCGCATAACGTCGGGTTACTCGGTCGACTTAAGCGCCAAGATAAGAGAGCACCGACAAAGAAACACTCATCACAAAGAAAGTCAAGCTTGAAGCCTTTGGGGATCCATCTTGATTGACATCATTATCATTTATCTTTTGTACTAGTGTTAGGAACTATGTAATTGATCAATAAACGATGTATGTTTTGTTAAAAATATTCAGTGTTCCTTATTATGTTCATTAGTACATTCAGTGTAAGAAGAAGCCAATTGCTCACTTACACTGATCAAACACTTAGGCTATTTGTATATCCAAATAGGGGGAGACTGTTGGGTTCAGCAAATACCCAAACCCCTTATGTCTAGGATTTGAATAGAAAATACCCTAAGTGTTTAGACTGCGTTAAACACTAACAGTCAATGAGTGCATAGTCTCTTAGTGAGCCATCTTCAAGATACTCGATGAAGAGGTGAAGAAGAAGTCTCTCACTCGGTGAGGCGGAACTTAAGGGTGAAGGCGGGTCAAGAAGAAGATGGTGGATTCAAAGAGTTATGACAATAACTCACCGAATCCTAAACTCCTCACCAACTACTTACATCAAGACAAATCGAGTAGAAGACCAAGGCAATGAAGGCGAAGAATGAGAAGGATAAAAATTGGATAAGTTTGAATCGATAAGGCGAAGTCCTTATCAACCAAATTCAACTTTCCACGAATGGCAAATTATCGGGCTCGATGTCATCACTCGACTTATGGAAAGCAACCTTGTGCATTACTTAATATAGTCTTTGTAAACAAAGACAAAATACATCGATATTTTGTCTTACAGAATTGTCGGTTGTCACTTAGGATAAAGTTAATACTAATACTTGTATTAATAGCATAAGAGATGGAGTGAAAGATTTAATCTTGTGAATTGTAAAACACACACACAAGCCATCTTTCACTCCTCCAATACAACTCGGTCCACAGAGATAGCTCGATGGTTCCATAGTAGTTGTGCTCGGACTTAGCCCGAGCTTAGTGAGAGTACCAACCCTTTGTCATTTCAATCCCAAGTACTATTCCGCAAGTACTTGGGTAATGTATTCTTTTGATTCATTTCTAATAAAGAATATTATGTTGAAAATTTATCAGGTGTTTTACTTACATCTTACTTGATCATTGATTCACTATTATCTGCTTTTTAAATACTTAAACTGCTTTTATACGATAGTGAATAGGGAACAACACACCGCTTCGCCTCAAGTTCCCCAAGGAGGAAAGCGAGAAAGGGATGAATCCATAACCAATATCCGCACATTTAGCTCCGTACTTGACATGCTTACGTTTTGCGGCATCCATCGCCACACGACCTGGCACAAAATCAATCATACCAGTTTGCGTGAGGGGAGACGACCCGTCAAATCGACACATACATCTTACCCCCATCCGTGAATAGAGCAAGATATCTGGCGGTCAGAAGACTTGCTCCTCTCCCACCCAACCCGATGTCGACCTCTTTACGAGCCGAGACCCCGAATCAAGAACATATATCAAACAAGGTATCCCGCACCATGTTGTGCCGGTGTTTAATACCATGTTGTGCTGGTGTTTATTATTATTATTATTATTATTATTATTATTAATGAAAAGTGATGAAGAGGTGACTATTGGGGGTGAAAAGTGAGAGGGAGTGAGAGGAGATAGAAAGTTAATGTGACGCTGAAGTGGAAAGTGCAGTGGTGTGATTGTTGAAAGTTGTTTAAGAGCAATGGGTATTATGGCTTAAGTCATTGTGCCATATCACCGCCACCTCAATATTCTCATTTTTCACATTCACACACCAAAATATCCCTACACTCATCACTCAAGCCAAAACACCTCTATTCGAACTCACTGTACCCAACTAAAACACAAACTAAAACACAACTAAAACACCTCTATTATGTATGAGCTTATGTATTATTAATAATAATAATAATACATAAGCTCATACATAATAATAATAATAATAATAATAATAAAACTCTCTCATCTGTGTGGGTGATTGGTGCCTGGATTCATCAGATCATCTTGATCTTCTTGATCCTTTGCCAAACGCTCGTTTCTCTCATCGATCCAACCATCGGATCATTTTGATCTTCTTCCCTCATCGTTCCAACCATCTTGTTTGTTTCTCGGGTGAGTTTTCTACTTCACGTTGAGTGTTGAGTCCTTCGCTGTGTCCTCTTTGTTCCTTCCTTGGGACGAGGAGGTTCTTCTTCTTGTCTTCATCATGGGTTTCTCTTTTAGCCGCTCGTTTCATCATATGTTGGGTTCCTTTTTTGGTAGCGACTTGGATAGCGTCAGGGATTATAGCTGATGGGTTCATTGTGGGTAGCGACTTGGTTTACAATCTCTGGTAGCGACTTGGGTTACTTTGTATTTTGACACAGATTACATGGAAGCATTTTGGTGTTTAGCTCACTTTTGGTTGCGTATTGGTTTAAACATTCTGTAGCGAGTTGGGTAAACAGGAACATGAAGCGCTTTTGATTGTACATGCTGGTCTATCATGTGTTGGTGGGGCCCACGCTTTTGATTATAATGGACATGAAGCGCTTTTGTTGTGTTTTGTTCAAAACAGTAGCAACATGCATGTACATTCTTTATTTTTGTTTTAGTCTTAGTTTGTCTTCTTGTGGTTAAAAAAAAAAAAACATTTCTATTTATTTTCGGTTTGGCTTGTTTTCATGGCTAATCGCGGGCATTCGGATCTCTTGTCCATTACAAGGTGGTGAAGGGTGTAGTGGGGAAATGGTAAAGGGCTCACTAAAATATTTTATCGACCACTGAATACGCGCCATTTTAAAGCGGATGCTCTAAAAGTCTCATACAAGGATCGGGTTTCAAAGTTCTACTTTATTCTCCGCACTTGATCGGGCTCTTCATGCTGCGGGAGTTTGGCTTTAATGGGGTGTGTTTTGTACTCACACGTTCAAGAAAATTGTAAACATGCCGATGGGGGAGTGGTTCGGCACCTAGTTTTCATGAAGTTGCGATCTCGGCATCTACGCACCACCCACCAATGTTGATCGTGAATGGTGCTATCGTTACATCAGCTATTACTGATGGTGGTATTGGTGGAGCGGCCGATCCTTTGATTACTTCTCCGGACGGTGGGACTATTTTTGATATCAACTTACTAAGCCGGGTGTTCTCGAAGAAGTTGCGTACGGTTAAATGCATCCCCCCTATGCTACGTCTCGGGTTCGCTAAGATCTTTCGTAATGCACTTGACAAGGTCCTTGCCTGCCCAGGGGAGTTATCGTTGTGGGTGCAACTCCTTATCCTGTCATGTTGTGTTTTGACCACTTTCGTGCCAACCAATAGTGCCCAACGAAGATCTGGAGGCGAGAGCGATGCCAGTTTGAATGTATCTCTCGGGCTATCCTCCGTTGGAAGGATCCTGCGACGAGATGGGATTGGTGATGGAGCAGCTTAGCGGATCACTCCGCCTCGGTGGGATGAAGAAACCTAAAGACCTTGATGCATCTAACTTGGTTCAATGTAGCGTAAAGCGGGAGACGGGCACTTTACTTTGCTATAAAGGTGCTTCGTCCTCTGGTGTCGCCTCTACATCATCGACACCTGCATGAGCTAGAGGCCAAACACCCCACGCCCTACCCCCAAATTTGTCATCTTCTCCTTTAGGTGGAGACCTTGTTGTGGATAAAGACTTGGTGTTGAATAGGATTCGAGTTTTAGAAGGGACATCATGTGGTAGGGATGGGCTTAGGCGCAACATTTAATGGATATTTTGGGAGGGTCGCATCCGCCATTCTTGATGATCCGCTGGGTTCTATCCGGTGTTGTCAACCTCTTCCTTGGTGGTAAGTGCCACCTTTCTTCTAGGAGTATATTGCTAGTGCCCTCGACCCCTTTAATTAAATAGGGTGAGGCATCTGACCTATTCTTTGTCGACGCGGTGTGGCGTGGTCGGTATCGAAGGTGGCTTCTTCTTGGTTGGTAACTCCATGAACACTTATTGCGGGACTTCCAATTTGGGGTGGGTGTTCGGTGGTTGTGAGGTTCTCCATTCGGTAAATCGGCTTATCGAGTCTAAGGGTCGTGATGGTGGGTTGTCTATGTTGTTGGTGGATTTTCGAATGCTTTCAATCAGTCGATAGGGCACCTCCTTCATGAGACTAGGATGCGATGCCCTTCTATTGCTCCACAGGTTGAGTTTTGCTATGCGGACTGGGACTTTACTATGATGATTCTATCCTATGGTCATGTCAGGGGTTCAACAAGGGGATCCGCTAGGCCCTTGTTGTTTGCCTTGCTCGCACCCCTTGTCCAAACTATTAATCGGTCCCGTGAGCTTATGCTCCGTGCTTGGTACCTCGATGATGGTACTATTGTGGGGATACTCTCATGGTTGCCAAGGCGCTTGACATTATCATGACGGATGGTCGGCTCGGGGTTATTTTTGAATGTTGATAAGGCGAACTTTCTCGCCTCCTGGAGGACCCAGGCGTGGTGGAAGGTGTTTTCCTAGAAATATCTCACGCCGATCAATGGTGTCAAACTCCTTGGGGGTGCATAGTTTGGACGAAAGTTTTGTCGATCTGGCGTTGAAAAGGGTTTCCAAAACTTTCTCGCTCATGGAAGCTATACTTAAACTTAATGATCCCCAATGTGAGCTCCTTCTTCTTCGTGTTGTGCCGGGTTGCGAAATTATCTTATGCTTTGAGGACTGTTCTCCCTTGTATACACGAGAGGCTCAAATTGGTTTGATCGAGGCTACGCACTTCTTTGGAGACGATTATTATAGTATCCGACCGGGTTTGGGAATGGCAATGGCGGCTCGCCACCCTCCCAATCAAGATGGGCGGGCTTGGTATCCCCGCCGTGACCTTATCCATTATGCTTTTCTCGCATCTCGTTTGCAAACAAGTGCCTGCAGACCGATTTTGGTAAAACGTTATTAATTCTCATGGTCCTTCATTTCAACATGCCTTCGACATTTTAACGATTACTAACATGGACATGCTCTCTGTCACCTCCGACGCTCCTACCCCCATATGATGAAAACCTTGGCAAAGTGTTATTTTGGTGTCGTTGAGAAGATCTTGTTTCAAGTATTTGTTAAGTCCAAGGCAAGTGGCTATCCTCAGTTGTACCCGCACCCGCATGCACAAGATTTCCTATTCATTGTACCTATTGATGGGTTAGGCTGACGATGAACCATCGCCAATTCCGTTCGGTTTTGTGTTACAGGGCTTGCCATACCTATGTTCTCTCGAAGGTAGTATTTGTCCATTTTGCAACACGCATCGTATGGACCAATGGGGAGACCATGCGGTTCAACGCTCCAAATAAGTGGGTGTAAAGTTCGAGACATAACCCAGTGCGCGATATTCTAAATCGACATTTGTTCCAAGGTAGGGATTATGGTGAAAAGGAGGCTCCATTGGGGTTTCTTTCAAAGGATGGGAAAGAGCTACGACCGCAGACTGCTATTATTCAATTGGATCCAAGGTAAGGACGCATGTCCGGATGTAATCGATCTCTCCATTTCATGGTATTGATGCAAATTTGTGGGCGTCGAGGGTAGCTCTACATAATCTTGTGGAGAAGAAGAAAAAAGTATGTGGCCAAATGCGAGGAAAACGGTTACAAGTTCATTCCTTTGCTTTTTCCACTTTGGGGAGCTTGACGGAAGCCTTGGATACACTTTCACGCATCAAGACCGTCGTGCCGACCACTCGAATAATGTCAAAAGCGGTGTTTTATTTTTCATAGACTTAGTTTTGTATTGAGAAGGAGTGGGAGCCCAACTAGTGTCTCGGCTTCCCACCAACTTTTGTAATATCCTTTGGTTCTCTAATGAAGTGATGGTTTATTATTATTATTATTATTATTATTATTATATATATATATATTTTTTTTATTATAAATCACACTTTTATTAAAACTCATAGGATTACAAAGATTAGTGGGAGCCTCGAAACCAACCGAGCCCCCACACCTCTAGCAATGGTAAACCAATCCTATTAAAGATATGAATCGCCGTGACGCTTCCAATGTCCCGAGTCATCGAGAAACGTCGAATGCGCTTAAGTAAAGTGATCGATCTTTCTCAAGTTCCCAAAAGAGGAAAAGAGAAGGAGAAACCCATATCCAATATCCGCACATTTGGCCTCGTGATTGACCCGCTTACCGAAAGCAAAGATCAGCGATCGCTCGCCCTGGTATAAAATCAATCAATCCGGATTGCGTCAAAGGCGACGAACCTGTAAGGTCAACACATACATCACGTCCACTATCCCAAGAATAGAGTAGTATGTCAGCTGGTCGCAAGGATCTGTCCCCATCTCCAAAAAGCCCAATATCCATCTCCTTGCGAGCAGAAATCCCTGATCGAGAGCATATGTCAACAAGAACATCGCGCACAATACCCTTAAACGCACAAATTTTTACATAAAATTTTCAGTTATGTAAGAGTACCGATTAATACTTTGTGTAAATTTCTGTTGGACGAATGATTTGACTTTGTTTAGCCGTCATTGTGTTGATGTTGATATTTTTTTGTTTAAATTGCATATTAATATCATGTTGTAGATATTATGCGTATTTAGTAGCACGCAATGACCCTTGAATACAATGTTTTTCTAAATTTTCTTATTTAAACTTTAAAAAGGAATTATATGCTTCGTTGCTATATGTATAACGTCGTATATTTATTTTTATCTCACAGTAACATGTGCTTTCATGTTAATATTAATATTCACATTAATAATAATTTAGCCGTATTTAACTTTTAAACTTGCGTACGCGCGGGTTCAACTTAAAAATGAATAAAATGAGTCGTTATTGATCGCAGATAATAAAAATATTTTTTCGAGTATCCTTTTTTAGTTTCATAAAAAAGAATAACATGAGTCGTTCGTATATGTACAATCTCGTGTATTTATTTACATATTACAGTAACTCGTATTCTCATTCTAATTTATAATCCGTGCATATATATTAATTTAATCTATAATGATAATAATATTTATAAATAATAACAACATATATGCTATATATATATATATATATATATATATATATATATATATATATATATATATATATATATATATATATATATATATATATATATATATATATATATATATATATATATATATATATATATATATATATATATATATATACTAGTGGTGTCACCATGGGCGGGCATGTCTTATAATTATCGTTGACATAATTTGCTACAGCGAAAGAAGAAGGGTAATCGTAAAGAATTTTTTACATAAAAAAATATTTCTGTTCTTTAGAATTTATCCATCTTGAAAAAAAGTCAAAAAGAGTTGGTAATGTTATTTTAACACCTTAAATCAAAGTTTTTTTAAGGTCGGGAGGGTGATTCCTCGAAATTTTAGATTACATCTAGAGTATTTCTTTATGCTTGTCACACATAACTTGACGATTACTAATAAGCAATATCGACCCATTCAACCCTGTATATGTTATTATGATGACTTACCTAGTTCATTGTAAGGTCGAGTTCAGCCTCCAGATATCTTTCTTTCTTATAGGTCCATATTCCAACTTCCACCTCGTATAGATCAAGATGTCCAATATGCAACATCAATTAGATATAAAGAGTGAGTAATAGTCAATATAATCAATATCACCATCGTTCTCATCTCATTAAGAATTGGTTTTAAGCGCAATAATCATATTTAAGCAATTGAACTTCTTGTCTTGTTCAAACCAATACGAATGTTGCTTCAGTGATGCTTTGATAGAAAGAATCAGCTTAGAGTTTGATAAAAACTGTTTGAAATCGCAACACTGCAAATGATATAGCTACAAATAGTGCAAAAGCATGTGCATTATCATTCTCTACAAAAATAATTAACTCAAAAAATCAACTTGTTAGGCCACTTTTATTTGTCACGAAATGTGAACAACCTTCTGCATTTTGGATTCTACCCCATCAGAAAAATCATCAAACTTCATATCTCGTTTCTTTTTATGTGCTTCTTTTTCCTAGATGTACCAAAACAATAGAACCATTAAAACTTACTCCTTAAAAATAATTTTGCAAGATACCAATAAAGCATTTGGCAAGAACCAACTTTTATGTCTACAAAATATGGAATTGAACAGAGAGATGTATAAACAATGTACCAAATTGCTTTCGGTTCTTGTATCATCGCCTCTTGGATTGAACCGAAATACGGAATATCTGGAATCATGGATAGCAATGTGCTTAACATATCTTCAGTATGGTCAACTGAACGTGCGCCCTCAAGCAACACTTGCCCAGTGTCCAAATACTGTCACCCACCTTTCCGAACCTCGAATCACATAGACACGTAGAAATTAAAGCCTTCTGTTAAAAATGATTATGTCAGATACTAACTGGTGAAGGTGTGACATAGATAGCTTCTTTTTTTCCCAACAATATCGAACAAAAAAGGGTAGATTTATTTGTAGAATGAGATAAAGGTGTTGGGGGAAACCGTAAGGTAGACTCGTAGAGCAATATTATTCAGTCAACTTGACTACTTAAAAACATAGTGTGATATGTTGAACATGTGAATCGTTATTGCTTCTGTAATATATTTGCTCGTTGTTCTTTCTAATAAACATTATCCAACCATTATATAAGTAATGCATGACTGACTGAACAAAGGTGTATGTGTAACTGGTTCAGTGAGGTCAGAGGCATTTTATATGGTTGTAGATTGCAGTTGATAGCTAATTCACAACATCATCATTACTAAAGTAAACTAACTTTAGAATGTTAGTCAAGTATCTTTCACCTTATGGCTCTGCCACACAATTGCATAACGTCGTGATAAATAACAAATCGGATTTATAATGACGCTAAATTTAGATACTATTAGATAGATATTCAAACTATGTTTATACCCACAGCTCGTGTGTTTTTTGAATTAAAAAAAATAATGTTTAATCTCCATTATACATCAATTTAATGGTATCTAAATGTATAAGTTGGTGTACCTATGGGCAACGATTGCCTACGTTTGATATTAATCACAACTAAGTTGATGCAATAGAAGGAGTCATACCTGTTCTGATATGTTGCTTAGCCCGCCCCGGCCATCTATTTTTGCACGTCTAATATAGCACATGCCCTTGATTCACACTGAATGATAAAGTCTTTTCCGAAATGAAATACCTTGGATGTTATCGACGTAGGTTCTTTAGTAGTTACACGTGTCTCAATATTCCCCAACAGAAAATATTAGTTTCATATCCTCATTATGGTCTTTAATATATGTCAGCTCTGCATTAGAGAAGTTCCCATAAGGTAATATCAATTCCAATATAACCCATTGTCTGGCAAATGATGTCCTACATATAACAATTGTTTTCCTTTGATTTTAAAATCATTCAACACATCACGAACATCCTTTAAATATGTGAATGCATCAACGGTTGTGCACCTCTGCTTATGCGCACTGCTGCAATTGCCTCCTCATGTCCGACCTCATGTGCTTCTGATTTACCATAACTCCAATTAAGTAAATAAAAAAAAATACCAATCATCATAACATTTAATTTATCCAAACTCACTTCATAAAAATAATCGAACCAACAAAAAATCAAATGGGTCACACTTACATAACAGATTTACACCATTTTTTTCACTTCATCAAGATTTAGCAATTTACGTCCAAATCTGTGGAACTCAGAACCCAATCCTCTCTGAACTTTCATCGGAAAAGCCAAGAAGAGACTATGTTTGGATGCTTACAATTACTGAGCATTTTATTTTCTGCGATTAACCCTTGTTATCCTTGACTGTCTCATGTATTAAAGATGCCCTTTATAGCAACAGTGTTGTGTCTCCAGAACATGTGGTCACTTAAACTCTTCCCTTCTATTGATGATAAACTTTGATTACAGTATAAAAATGCCTGAGTTCCGCTCAATACCATATCCACCTGACCCAATGTCGTATATGTTGAGGCAAAATTTTCAATGGCCAAGAGTACATGAGTTAGTTGAATCTTCAAGTGTTCAAAACTCTTCAAGTGGTTGAAAAATATGACTTTAGCTGAAAATAAGAATTCCTATATTATCAATTCCAACAATTGAGAAATGCGTTCATGATAAAAGGAGAAGAAAATCCGTGATTAATGTCTTACATATTTATGTTGAAGTTCCAGTATATCTCAAGAGTGCTCTTCTTGTCGCTCCTTCAAACAACAATATATGTTGCTTATGTAAATTGTTTAATGACTTCAAGTACAATTGTTTTTGAAGATCAGGATCGGTCATATCATCCAGTGTTCTTGCTTCATAATATAGTCTTGCCAATCGAGTAAAATGCTAGTTATCTTGGTCTTGAATTGGTTTGATGGATGATGCAAATCCTACCAAACAGGACTTTAATTAAAACAGCTCCAAAGGAAAAGACGTCTAACTTGTGACCCAAGCCTCTTGGCTTTTCATTTGTCGGGTCCATATACTCTAATGACCCGTTATATTCACTTGTAATGTGAAGATAATGCTTTTTAACTCTCATGGCATATCCAAAACCATGTAGCTATATAAAACCAAAAGATCCATAGTGTCAGCTGAATCAAACACAGTTATCAAGATATAATGAATATTAAAGTGGGGTTTCTATTACTAAAGGTTCTATATAAAAGGCTATCACGAATACAATGATGTCTCCAGAAAGAAAAAAAGAAGCGTTAACTTTATATTAAAAATAGCATTATTGCGATAGACAAATATAACTTAATACAAAATACCAACTTATCCATAAATGCAATTAAAAATCCAGTAAGAAAAGAAACACATGAGAAATGGAATTACCAAATGAAGTGCGGCTTGCAAGATGGTCAACGAAACTTTTGAATTGTCTGATCTGTGTTGGAGAACATAGTAGACCCGAAGCATCTGATCCAACCACTGCAAGGTCACAAACAGTACAAAGTTGCCCTTCCTAGGAAAGAACAAAGTGTGAAGTGTAGTATGGGCATAATACTTCCTTCCGCCCTCAGTATATAGGGACGAAGTTGCCCCACAAACAACAAGCGGGTTTCGAAGTCATAATTCACCGCGTTTTATCTTTCATGTTCTTCTCGTGACTGCATAACTGAACAGTTTGCTTATTTGGTTTTCTGATTGGGTTGGTCTCCAAGAGCCTCCTTGCGAATTTTGATCTCAGTGATAAGATTACCGCCTTATAGCACACACTCATTGCATTCATCAAGGCAAGTCTTAAATGTGGTAGTCAAGGTTGTAGTGAGTGAAGTAAGCCACCATTCACATTGGCGAACCGGGTTATCCTTGAGTTCTCTTCTTTAAAGGCGCATCTGTAAGCCCAAAACATATTCTTTCACAATAATAATCAATTCTTTAACTTCATCCACCTCTCTTCTTGACTCAACAACAATCGTGGAATGGTATGGAGAATACCAAGAAAGAGTCAGAAGGCTTCATTAAATTTCCAGTGGTAGTGGCTTTGTAACCACCTTGAGCTTTTCTTCCAACCGAGAGAACCGAACACGAGTGCAGGAGGGCCTCACATTAGGACTTGTTGATTCACCAAACCCTTTCAATGGCCAATGTGATCAATGGAGTGGAAGAGAAGCACGCAGTAAGTATGACTCCCGTGAAGATCAATAAGCAAAGATTTCAATGGTGTGAAGTTCTTGATTCCTAATCGGCGGCTCAACAACCGCATGGCGGTGTCAAAGTTTCAGTCTTGCATGTTCAAGACAAGAGATGATTTCGAGCCCAATTTGACTCACATGCATACCTGGGTGGGGCAAAAACACCGATGAGCGAGCAAAGGTGGCTTTTGGGGTAAGTTTGCTTTAATGGTTGCAAAGGCGGCTCGCTTGATCTTGACTTAGTGGCCTCAAGTTACGTGGGACCTTAGTTTTATCAACCTTATCACTTTACCAAGCAAACCCAACACGATACAAGTATACCCACGTGAAACAAACACAAACAAAGCTTAGAAATAAGATGAGAAAGATGGTGACTGAAGATATAAATTGTATGTGAGATGATAAGATAAACACAAGATGTTGTATATTCAATAAAGAAAACACACACACACACACTTTCACACACCCTCAAATGACCATTTGAGGGTATTTATAGTACAATACATGAAAACCTAAAAGGCTTTCCTATGGGCTTGGCTTGGGCTTTTCGTGGACTTGGGTTTGGACATGGGTTACACGCCATTATTCAATGCTAGCTTAACTAAACTAAAGCCCATTTAGCTTAGTCCAATCCACGAGCCCGCTGACTATTCTATCACGATATCTAACACACGTTATAAAGTTCCTAATCGTGAATGACCATCACTTTTAATAAAACTATTAAGGCTAACAATCTCCCTGCGGGTGGTCATTCAAACGATGCTCCACTTGATTAGGTCTCTACTTTCCTTGAGCTTGAACTTTGCGTAGATATAGAATAGTCTTGATTCTTTGTTCCTTCATGCTTTGTGATCGATAATGTGGTTGTTTTCCGTTGTCAACTTCGTTGGTTAGGTGTCTCCACGTCATTCTCCACTTCTTTCTCCACCATGCTCACACTTCTATTTGTCTTTTGGTTACCAATGATGTAGTTCTCGAGTCTTTAAACTTTGTAGATTCTTTGACATTGACGAAGAATCATCTCCTTTGATTATGATGAGAACTTTCATGTGTTGTTGGTATGAGCATGTGGCTAGTCTCGCACGATCCATCCGCCTCCGAGCTTCCATAAGAAGAAAACATAAAACATTATTAGTAATAAGCGGATTACGCACTTACAAGTTTGAATTTCGAGGTGTTATGAAGATAGTGTGAAAACACGCCTCTAATTCTCACAGAGGCCGCTCTGAACCTGAGTCCCACAAGTGAGATAACGCGATATACAAGTACATCTACAGCTCGGATGAGTCAAGTACAGTCAAGCATCACTTCACGATCGTGAGACCGTTTGAGACACACTAAGTGTAATCCACGGAGAATTACAAGTGACTGCCGTGGGTGCTTGATGTTGACCCCGGCAGAATTTCCATTCAATCATCAAGATCATGATTTGAAACTTCTATAAATGTTCTCGAAAATTGCTAAGACTGCGTGAGACTCTAGAATATATCACTTGTGCCTTATCGATGAACAACAAGCGATGTCATGTCAAGTGTTCCTATGAGATCTTTTGATGAATCTCGTGGCTCTAGACTCAATAGTGCATTTTGGTTTCTGGAGCGGAGACTAGGGAGAGGTCTCTTCTTCAATACCAACCAACTCTAAGAGAAGGTCAATAGATTATGTAGGGTTCAAGTGAGAATGAAACAAATCCTTTTAAGAGGAATTGAGTGGCTAGAAGGTTTAGTGCGGTCGTCACTTTGGGTCCATGACGCCTTGGTCTTCAATACCAAAGGTCATCTAGTGACATCCAAGAGTATATGTATTGAACCCGTCACTTAAGGTTGAATATGGAGGGCTATTTCTTTTCACCCTTTTCATTACTTTTCTTTTAATTCTTCAACCCCTTCTTTCTCCTTTCTCACATTACTCCTTTTTTCAATCATTCCTAAGGACTTCTAATACTAACTATTTGTGATGTCCTTGGGTAGATCCCTCCGGCTCATGGATCATAGGGCCGATTTCTATCCTTAGTCACCTTATAACTCATGACTGTCCTATTGTTGCCATAAACCATTTTTCTTGAAAATCTCTCGAGTGTTTATGATAGAAAACATGTTTGAAACATTCCGAGTTTTGTATTTATAGAAACACTCCCCTTCACATGTGCTTATATGTTTTGATGTAACTGCACATAGAGGGTAGAGTTCGACTTTTGAATTGATCGACTTTAAATGAACAAGACCGATTCGAGACACGCTACATCACTAGAGAACTAGCTTGAAATTATTACCCGTCACCGGTCAAGTCATAGAAAGTTTCTAGATGGTACATGATTGCTCGTCAATTCATTGGTTTCATCCGAGTCGAGCTCATTTGAGATTCAAACAACGATTTTGATCACATTTTAATCACGCTCCTCCCCTCAAAATAGCATATACGTGATATTTTTGATATCAACGATTAAACAAACATTTTAGAATCTTTTGGGAGACAAACGGATTTGATTTAAGCATGAATTTGGAACATTTTGATTTTATACTCCCCCTTTAATAAAGCATAATCAATTAAAGGGTTTTTGAGGAGTTATCTTGAGCACTAAATATTTTGAAAGATTTTGAAAATCTTTTGCACGATCTTGAAAAAGGTGCTCAAGATGATGATGATTTTCATCATTTTTAAATGTAGTGCAATCAAGCGTACACCTCATTTTTCGATCAAAGCACGAGTTTTGATTTGAAATTAATCAAAAGTCATCATTTTAGTCCGGTTTCGTCTCAAGTATACTGAAAGCCATCTTATTAAGAAATTTTGAGATACGACATGTTTTAGAAAACATATTAAAGAACTCTCGCTCAACATCCATACATGCCCAGATTATTGTTGAATGACATTTCTAGAAATGCATGTATATCGATTATACAAGAGACATGTCGTGAGAAGAATATTTTGTATTTTTGATTTTCTATTGTTTTTGTGTTTTTGAAATTTTTATATTTTTATATTTTGCTTTTGTTGGTTTTTCAAATTTTGTATTTTGTTTTCAAAATATTTACAATGAAGCTTTTGGAAAATCATTTTCAAGAAGAATCGAAGATGTTCTAACTCCTCGGGGTTGGTCAGATTCCAATTGTCGAACCAAATACTCAAACCTTTCTTTGGAAGGGCTTTAAATAGATCGGCGAGTTGGTAACTGTCTTCACGAAGAATAATTCAACAAGACCATTTTCGACGCACTCTTTGATGAAATGGTAGCGGACTCGATATGCTTAGTCTTTGAGTGATGAACAAGATTGCATGATATGGCTATGGCACTTTTCGAGTCACAATACATAGGTATTTTATCGAAAGTAAAGCCATAATCATGAGTTGTGTTCTCATCCATAGAACTTGAGCACAACACGCAGACAGAGACACATACTCCTTCAAGGTTGAAAGTGCAAGCAATCTTGTTTCTTTGAAGACCGACTTACTAACTTTTCTCCCAAAAATTATGCTCCTCCGATGTACTTTTGTTGTAACTTGATCACTGCGTGGTCCGCAGATCCGAAAAGGCAATTAGCTCAACCGATTCCTTCTGATACCAAAGTCCCATGTGAATGGATGTCTTGGTCTTGAAGATCCGCTTAACCTCTTTGAGGTGCGATTCGGTGAGCTTTGCACGAAACCGTGCTAATAAGCAAACAAAGAAATGAATATCCGGTCGACTAGCGAGAAGATACATGAGAGAACCAATCATGCTCCGATATTTCTTCGATCAATAGGTTTCCCAAACAAATCAGCCCAATTTTTGGTGAAGTTACCATTGGTGTTCGACAGAGTCACAATTATCCATACCATGATTTTCCAAAATCTCGCCATGTATTTAGCTTGATTTATAAAAATTCCACGAGGACTGATGTATTTGTAAACCAAGAAAGAATTTTAGTTCCCCATCATGGACATTTCAAATTTACTTTTCATGAGATTTTCAAAATGTTTTGAAAGATTCGGATTAGCGGACCCAAAGATGATGTTGTCCACATAAATCGAACAATCAAAATGTCGCTTTTGCATTTTTGTGTAAACAAGGTAGGATTAACTGCTCCTTTGGTGAAATTGTTTTGGATAAGGAAAGAGGACAATGTCATACCACGCCTTGAGCTTGTTTTAAACCATAGATTGCCTTTTTGAGTTTGTAGACGAGTCCGATGTTCCAAGTCGATGAAGCCTTCCGTCGACTCACGTGACACTTCTTCTTTCGTAGTTCCATTCAAGAACGCGGTCTTAATGTCCATCCGATAAACCGTGATGTTTTTGTGAGTCGATAGGCCAAGAATATCCCGATCGCTTCAAGTCTAGCTACCGCGCGAATGACTCTTCAAAGTCTATCCTTCCTCTTGTCAGTATCCTTTGGCCACAAGACGAGCTTTGCTGCGAATGACACCATTTCTTCATCCCGCTTGTTTTTCCATAACCATTTAAGATCAATGACGCGAATGTCAATCGGTCTTGGAACCATATCCCAAGAGTCATGTAGACGGTATTGAGAAGTTCCTCCTGCATCGCTTCTATCCATGCGGATCCGCCATTGCCTCACGAATGTTCTTGGTTCTAGATTGCTAATTGAGCAAAGGTAAATGCATAAGTCGCAATCGGTGGCAAGTTACGCCTCGTCCGAATCGCCTTGAAGGTTCACCAATAACTTGTTCAATTGGGTGGTCTTTTGTCCACTTTAGAGTGAAGGATACCGTTGGTTATACGTGATGCGAGTTAGATGGTTCTCGTAAGTTTGACGATGATTCACCGATTCCGTAGCAAACGGGTTTTCAAATAAGTCTTCATCTAACGCTGCATCGCTCGTTTTGGTTTTGCTCATCAACCGCTGGTAGAACGGGTGCAAGAACTTGAGTAGATGTAGATGATGTTGATGGAGTTGGTGCATTGGTTTCGACCGCCAGATGCATCTTCATTGGTGGTGGAGGATGATGTTGAGCGGTGCAATGGAATGATGGTTTGATGCGCTTGTCAAAGTTCCACCATAGTACTCATCGAACATTAACTCAAAGAAATTCTCCCATTCTTGTTCTTTCGGATTGTCAAACGGTTGATTGAGCTCTTTGAGGTACGAGTCCCGAACCGATGTGTCCGTGCAGTCTGCTTTAGTAGCGGGTTCTAGAGAGTCTCTCGAAGCCATTTGTAAAGTTCGTCAAACTTTACATTCATCGCTCCATGATCCTCCTTAGCCTCTTATACACCCTAAATGCCCTCGAGTTATCTCAATATCCAATGAAGATTCCAATATCACCTTTGCTTTCGCTTTCCAAGATCTTCTCATCATTCGTAGGATAGCACAAAGCGCCAAACACGTGAAAGTAAGAGATATCCGGTTTTCATTGTTCACTATTTCATATGGGGTTTTATTGAATCTTGGATGGATAAGGGATCGGCTCGAGTGAAACAAGCGTGTAGCAACAAAGATCACCCATAGAAATAATTGCACTAGAATAAATTAGCATTGTGCGGCGAGCCCCACAAGAGTTCTATTTCTTCTTTCAACTACCCCATTCTCATTGTGGAGTTCTAACAAATGATGTCCGATGAGTAATTCCAACATCTTCAAAATAATCTTTAACTCCCGATTAGTGAATTACGTGCGTCGTTATGTCGTTCTTACAACCCTTACGGAGTTTGAAGAAGTACTTGAATACGCTTCAAAAGGTGATGATGATGCCCGGTGCTTCGCCTTTTGATCTCGTAAACTTAACCCATGTATATCTCGAATAGTCATCGGCGATAACAAGAATATACTTTTTCCGTTAAAGCTTTCAACTCTCATTGGGCACATAAGTCCATGTGCAACATATGCAACTTTGCTTCCAACTAGGTACGGATTTGGGTTTATATGATGCTCTTTTGCTTTTCCTTGTTCGCATGATGGACATAAGTGATACTTGGTGTATTTGAACTTTGGAAGTCCGTTGACGATGTTGTCTTTGGCAATTTTGTTGATGGTGTCAAAATTGAGATGGGATAACCTTCGTACTACAACCGTGACCGTGTTCCGGATGCTCGTGTCATAAGACATATTGGTGATGAAGAGGCCATTTGATTGATGTCGATAGCATACAAGTTTGTATCACGATTCCCGCTAAGAGATCGCCATCCAAGTGTCTAACGAAGCAAGCATTTCTCCTAAAAGCAACCTCTAAATCGCATCACGAATCGCCCGACCGAGAACAAATTGTGTCCCAACCCTTCGACATAGTAAACCCGAGTGATCAAATAATTTCCAAAAGGTAGATCTCCATAACCCATGATAGTGCTACATGATCATTTCCAAACGCACGGTTCCCATGAATTTCAGATTAAATTGATCGCCAGCCTTCAGATTCCCGGCCATGTGCTTGGAGCAACCCGAGTCGACGATCCAAAGACAAATTTCGATAACCCGCGATTCTGAAAAAAGAATATTGTGGAAACCGCTTTGATTTTGGTTCCTTTGGGTTAGGGTAAAATCCTTATCACACTCGAGAGGTTTTCTGTGAGAATTCGGTTTATCATTCATTGTACCGCTCTTGAGTGAAAGTTCTACCTGGGTTTCAAATATCATCCCTAAAGTATACACGTTGGTTCCTCGCCAAGAGTGTAAAGCCTAAGTTTTGCAACTAGTCTTCCTACTCGCTTAGCGTAATTACTTTTGGGACGTTCTTTTAATGTACTTATCATTCACATTCTTAGAAACACAATCATCTTGAACATTTAAAGATTTCTTGCAAGTTAAACAAAGAGATTCAACACATTCATTAGACTTAGCAAGTTTCATAGGTTTAGTACATTCGGATGAAATGTCTTTCTTATTCAAAAGTCAGAAATTCTAGGGTGTTCTTCTAATTTCTTCTCTTTATTCAAGCTACTACTCCTAGAGGCATCGAGACTCTATTGTTCCTTGTATTGCTCTTAGGCTTTAGTCCATGCTCCTGAGGTGCTTTCTAGTCCAGAGAAGGTGAGGCACACGCATTAGATTCACATTTTATGAAGGAGGTGGTTTCACTATCCTAGTCTCTTTAGATGTGGAGGCGACGCATTAGTGGTACTCATCTTAAAAGTCCAAAGCTAAAACTTTTGTTTCTCGATAACCGCTTTTCCTTATCAACATTTTGTTTAGGTAGGGCGTGGAGGATCGGTTTTGGTGAAACATTTTTCTCATTGACTTTTGGAGGAGGCAAAGAAATGTACATTTTGGTTTTGAAACCGGTTTGGGAACATTTGCTTTCTCCGCAATCAATGGTTTCAGAATCACAGCTTCCACCGCCTTTCCTTTTTGACTTTCCAATGAGCCCTCAAAAGATCATTTTAGCTTTCATGTCATTGTAGAAGCACGCTCATACGAAAATTTGTCATACTTGCATTCCTCGCTTTTTCGATCAAGTTGTTTAAAATATGAGATATTTTCTTTTCAAGTTTCATAAGAGCTTTTTCATATTTTGAAACAATTTCGGAGGTCTCATCCCGAGTCTTTCATGATCTTCAATGTAATATGTTTGCAAATGATGGACATAATATCATTGGTCGAACATCTTCTGAGAGAGAGTCATTAAAATTTTCCAAAACTTTGATGTGTTCAACACTTTCATTAGCTTGCTTTACCGTGGATTTATGGTCCTTGACAAAGTCGGTTGTTTCTTTCAAAACGCTTGTTCAAAT
Source organism: Chrysanthemum lavandulifolium (assembly GCA_022545495.1). Classification (NCBI taxonomy): domain Eukaryota; kingdom Viridiplantae; phylum Streptophyta; class Magnoliopsida; order Asterales; family Asteraceae; genus Chrysanthemum; species Chrysanthemum lavandulifolium. Next base: position 222,704,212 of record CM040243.1, on the reverse strand, counting down.
GAATTACCCTTGCATCGATGTTATTCAAATGAGGGCAATTTGAGTTTCAAAAACTTCTTCCGTTCATTATCAAAACTATTAAACCGTATGTTTGTTCTAATATTGGTTTTAGTTTTAACGTCTCTCAAGATCTGCACTCGCTTCACATTTTCCAAAATACTTCTCGCATCACTTGTGTTAAAAGGATTGTTTGAAGACATTTGTTCAATGTTCGAAAGAGATTTGGAGACAACAACTGGTTTTGAAACCGGTGTTGACACTTTGTTTGAAACACTTGGTGTGGTGGAAAACGTTGAATGTTCTTTTGAGAAACAAAGGAAGAACATTAATTTGGTTCCATTTGTTATAATCAATCGGTTTGATTTCGGATGTTTTTGTTTCATTTTAGATCTACTCTCCTCGTATAGTTCCAACGCTTCAAGAGAATCATGCACAATTATAGGTTCATGCAAAGGTTTTCCATTGTTCAACACATTCCGCTCTTTCCGAGCTTTCTTGAGGAAACAAGGAGGTGAGTTACCAAGAGCCATTTTTTCAAGTATGAAAATCGATTTACTTGATTAGAAAGCATCTTGATTGATTTAATGAATGACCCGTTGTAAGAAGCAAATTGTCCAATGTTTTGATTTTTCCGCTTTATCAAGAATTTCATCAAGAAGAGAATCTTCTCGCTTTGAAAAATCAAGAATCAACTGCTTTTCTTTTCAAGATCGGAAAATAGTGCTTTTTCTTTAGAAAGTTGGTCATTTAGATCGAAAATTTCCTTGTTTAAAGATTTGATTTTCAAATTCGATTCACATTAAGTGTATCGTATTTGAGTTGCAATTGTTTTCTCTTAAACAGAATCTCGATAACCAATTTCTAATTCGTACATTTTGTTTGTATGAAATTCATAGGCTTTGCATGCTCCTTGTAACTCTCAAGCTCACCGTCAATTTAGCATTCGCGCCTTAACTTCGCGATTGACCGCTCTAACTTTCTCAACTTCAATGCCACATTGATTGATTAATGATTCAACATAAGCACGTGTTTCCTCATCGCCAGATTTTGTGCCACACGCCCACTAGGATCCACATCCGGAGTTTCGAGTTAGTATTGTTACAACTCGGATTGTCCGTATGTATCATAAGTAGGTTCGCGTCATGAATCTTGTTCGTCATGAGTAAACACATCAAATATGACATTGTTATAACATGGATCAATGATTGGTACCTCGACACGGTATTGGCCATAGATGTGGAGGTGAGTCCGACTCGGTCGTACTTAGCTTCCTCAAGATTTGCCATGAAGATGCAGTTCGATTAATTTCCTCGAGGTCTTCCAAATCATCCATAATAGCCATAAAGTCATTTTCCTCAAGACTCAACTGAAATCCAACGTGCCTTTTGTACCAACAGATGCTTTTTGAAGATACTCAAGATCGTTTGTTCGCTTAGTAGGACAATTCCTTGCCATGCACCCATTCCTTGACGCTATAACACTTAACTGACACCCGATTCACATTTCCATGATTCCCAACGACGGAGTCGCAACATTCGATTCTCGATTACCCATCGCTTATTCCCAACATTCTGCCTCATCTGACACCGATTCGAACCGCCTGACACCATGCGAAATCCAAGAGCATATCCTCGCCGATTCCCAATAACTCCAACCATTTGTCCTTGATTACCCATATTCACACCCTACCGTGCAATTTGCCTGCTATGTAGTGTTTGATGATATCCTTTGGTTGTTGTTAGTAGGTGTGAATAGCGACCTTTGATTACTTGACCCAAGAGAGAAATTATTTGGGACATAGGGTCTTCTTGATCGATTCGAGATCGCGATTTCTTGTTCTCGGTATTGTGGATCCGATAGAATTGTTGTTGTGGTCGCAAGTTGTTGTTGTTGGAAGATGATGTAGCTTGTTGTTGTGTATTCACCAAGATAGAGTCTTAGCAATGAGTGCCAATGGATCATGATTCTTTGCCAATCTTTCTTTCCCGACTTCATTCACTTCATTTTGGTTTTGTTTCGTAAAATCATTCGCTTGATCAAAGTTCACCGATGAAGGTCTTTTGTTTGGTTGACAATAGTTACATATCGCCCCCATTCTTCCGGGTAGATTATTCGAGAACTTGATGTTTTGAATGATAGTTCGGGTGTCACTTGTTTCGATAAGCTCATTCATCAAAGTGCAAAACCTTCCATAGTATGATTCAATGGATTCTCCGGGTTGAAGTGAACTTTTCCCATTCGCTAGCAACTTGTTCTCCATGTCTTGATGACCAATTTCGCTCCATGACAAAGTCGCCTAACACGCTCCCACATATCGAAAGCGGTTTCAACCGCTCACCGCAAAGAAAGATGTCAATTGGTAAACCCAGGTTGGATAATATGAATTGCCATGTCATCTCGCTCGACTTGTTTCGATCCTCGCAGTGTATTCGATTCGTATCAAGACGAGAAGATGGTGCGGGAGGTGTTGCATCGTGATTTCCGGTACATTAACTTGTAGAGGTCGGAAGGGTCCATCCCGAATGGATTTAATCATGAGTTTGCCATTAGGTTTGGTCTTTATGTAACGGAGCATTCGACTTGTCCATTGAAGATAACCACCTTTGCCAACATAGAGGACGGTTTTGGCACCTACCGCATGAATGTCTTGTTGAGTTGCCATTGATGAAGGTATGATCCGATAAAGTTGATGTAGGATCGATTCAATGATAAAGGAGTTGTGGTTGATGATGTTTAAGCTCACTGAGGTGTTTCCGAAAGTCGCACTCAGAACTCGGTTCTTAAAAATTTTCGCCCAAAATTTGAAATTCACTATAAAAATCAATTCTAAGGACGTATGAAAATTTTGAGTTATGACAATTTTGACGCAAATTTGACCCGAAAATTTGTATTTAGGCCCAAAATTTGAATTTTGACCAAAATTTTCACAGCTTAAACCAAAATTTGAATCTCGTAAAATTGAACGCTTAATCTCCTCAAAATTTAAATTTTACTCAAGTTTGCCCGCCAAAAAACTTTTTTTTTTTTGTTTTTTTAAATCTTATGCGAGAAAGAGCTTAGGCGAGAAACACAAGTTACGAGTAGAAACTTAGGCGTAGGATCTTGCGTGGGATCTTAGGCGTGGGATTCCTCAGGCGTAGGATCTTATGCGTGGGTTTAAAGTTACGAGTAGAAAAAGTTAAGCGTAGATTTAGCTTATGCGTAAGAAAAACTTAGGCGTAAGAAAAATGCTTATGCGTGAAGTATTCTACGCGTAGTCGAAACTTATGCGTAAGATTAGGGTTTTACCAAAATCCTTTACACTATCACAAAGGTAAGAGATATCCAAAAGTCGAAGTGTTCCACAAACTTATCCAAGTGAGGAAGCACCGAGTCACCGATAGAGCACGAAGATTCTTCACCAAAAGTTACGAGTAGAACACTATGCGTAGTTGACTTTCTTACGAGTAGAACTAGGGTTTGACCTACTCGTAAAAATTTCCAATGATTCAACCAATTTCTCTTGCACGTATATCCTTAAAACACTCGAATAACCCAAAATGTTGACCTTTTCACCCAAAGTGCTTAGAAAAGTTACGAGTAGAAATGACCAAATAACCAAAACGAGCTCAAAACTTAACCAAACGCGTAAAGCTTCAAACTTTTGCAAAAACGAAACTTTAGCACCAAATATACCTTAAACCACAAGAATCTTGAATTTGTAAGTGCAAAAATTAAAGCTTTAAGCGTGACAACGTTTATAACAAAGCTACGCCAGATCAACCTTCAAAACAAACACAAACACTCCTAAACCATTGTTAGCTCGATACCAATTTTAGGACCTTAGTTTTATCAACCTTATCACTTTACCAAGCAAACCCAACACGTATACAAGTATACCCACGTGAAACAAACACAAACAAAGCTTAGAAATAAGATGAGAAAGATGGTGACTGAAGATATAAATTGTATGTGAGATGATAAGATAAACACAAGATGTTGTATATTCAATAAAGAAAACACACACACACACACTTTACACACCCCTCAAATGACCATTTGAGGGTATTTATAGTACAATACATGAAAACCTAAAAGGCTTTCCTATGGGCTTGGCTTGGGCTTTTCGTGGACTGGTTCGACATGGGTTACACGCCATTATTCAATGCTAGCTTAACTAAACTAAAGCCCATTTAGCTTAGTCCAATCCACGAGCCCGCTGACTATTCTATCACGATATCTAACACACGCTACAAAGTTCCTAATCGTGAATGACCATCACTTTAATAAAACTATTAAGGCTAACAAGTTCAATTCAACCAAACCATCGTCCAATGACTGCTTCCAAAAGACACGAGTAAATGAAAATTAGAAGATAGTACGACATCCAAAGTAAGCATACACCTCTTCAATGTCGAATGCAACTTTAAAAAATTGGTATGGTCGGTCAATAGAATCAAATATTAATATGTCAACAGTTAAACAACATGTGATATGTATGTTCACTTGACTATATGGAGCATCTATCATAGAATGTCAAGTCAAACAAATCTGTGTTAGCGTATGTAATATAATACCGAAGAAATCGTTAGAAACTTACGCTTAGATGGAGATGAAGATTTTTTGTATTCTAGCCACTCTGAGTAAATCCATGAAACAAAAAAATAAACTTTACACACGTTATTATTGCCGAACTCGACTTACCAACTAATACTACGAAGGACAAATCCAAAACGTAAATTAATAAACCTTCTCTTAGGCTCCATTGATACACTATAATCATTAAACAAAAACTTATATCAAATTAAAAATAAAGTTAGATTAATATACAACCATGATACGAACAAAGTTTTACTGTATAATAAAACAACATAAAAATTGTACGAAAATTAAAGAAACAACATACATAATGAACGATAATATATACCTTAGCCACCATGATTGGTTGATGAATTTTGTATGTAGATCATGCTTAGGGATTAGAAGAAAACATGATATTAGGGTTTTAAGAAAACATGATATTATGAACTCGATTTTTTTCTTCAGATATCATATTTTTATTTTAAGTAAAAGATTTATAAGAATTGTATTTAGTATAGGATTCCAATATAATTATAGGCATTTATAGATTATAATATGCAACATGATTATCAAAATAACTTGTGGCCTAAGTGGTAAACACACGTTATTTATCCAAATAACCAAGGTTCAATCCTTGCAAGGCTCATTTTTATAAATAATTTTCAAAAATATTTAATAAAAATCCAAATTTACAAAAATAATTATTAAAATAATAAATTTACAATTAGTGCTTAGGTGGATTTAAAATTGCTTATTGGACAACAAATGCTTATGTGGCATTGAGGTGGCATTGACGTGGCATTGAGGTGGCATTGAGGTGGCATTAATGCCAAATGCCTCCTGTTATATATAATATAGAGATATATATATGTGTGTGTGTGTGTGTGTGTGTCTAGTAACCCGTAATTTTTCATAAGGTAAAATGACTATTTTACCCTTTGACTTCTTAAAGTTGACTTTGACTTTGACTATTTGACTTTTACCGTAACGTAAAAAGCAAATACAGTAACCGATAGTAAATGGTAATTTTTCAAGTTAAATAATTCACCCTGGTTCGAATTTTTACACTATGAACATTTTTGTTCATCTATGGCTATAAATAATTATTTAAAGTTGTTACTTTATTAATTACGAAAGTTTAATCGTGTAAACTTTCCTCGCGGTCAACACAATACGATGATAAGTGTAAGTGTTCAAAATACTCTACTTTCACAAATAGTCATATTTTATATGAACTATTGCTACCTTGTTAGTTTAACGTAAATATTTTACTCTTTACGTAATACGCGTGCTCAAACCTACGTCATTAGGTTTTAACAACATAGACGCACCCTATGAGACTTATCACACATTTAATATACCTAGTTAGAGTATATTGATAAGTTTAGATATTTTTGTAAGTATTATATTTTTACGTTACCCGATTTTAAGTTTCGTAACTTAAGGGCTTAACGTTAGTAATTACCGGGACCAAACTACACCTCATAAACCAAAAACTAAGTAAAAATTAACACACACTACCACCTCATTTGAGAGGTGGCGTGTAAATGAAAGCTACAAGACCACATGGCCTCTTCTAACACAATCCCTCTTACACTCACCCACTCTTGTCCCCTACTAGATGAGATATCACCTTATTCTCATCTTGTACATGAAATTTTCACCTAGAACTCCTTCTCCCTTTCATAATTCGTCCATCACCATCAACTCTATCAAAACACCACCAAAATCATGAGATTTCAAGATTTATACATCTATAGATTCATCCTTTTGACCATTACAACAAACTAGCATCATTTTATCATCAAAACTTATCATATTCTTGAGTTTTTGGGCTGAGTTAGAAAGGTTTTAACAATGTTAAAAAGGGTTTACAAGACTTGGGTTGAAGATTGAAGAAAGGGTGAAAGATTAGGAAAGGTTTAGGTGTTGATTTGTAGTTGTGATACTTGTGTTATTCCAACCAAATCCTTGTAAGAATTGTGATACTTTTCTTCTATTATTCAATATGGTTGTAATAATCTCTATATTTATTTGATGTAATTTGATATAAGTAGTATATATAATATGGCTTGATTAATGTTGTACATGAGGTTGTGACCATGAAAACAAGCTAAAACAAGTCCTAGGTAAGTTCTATGAACCTGAATTCTGAAACAGTCCCAAAGATTGATTAAACTGATCAACTCAGTAAACTTTGAGGTTAGTTCAATAAGATGGTCTTATATAGCTATGTCTTACGGTCTTTTCGCCGGGTGGCGTACCTCATAACTCATCCCAATGAGTAAATGAGATCCAAAATGGCAAAACATGCCAAAATCTGCACACCAGATTTCATTTGGAAAAGGCTCATGGTTTTGTTCATTTTTGGAAGTTGACTCAGTTTTTTGAAATGTAGCTAAGACCTAAACTTGAAGTTTGGGAAAAGCCGCGCATCAAAACAAGTTGTAGAACTCAACTTATGGTCGTTTTGGCGGGACTGAATGTGCAGCCAAACTTTCTGCAATGAAATATAAGTATATACTTGTAATTAGACTATTGATATAAATAAACTTTAGAACTTGAACTTGATTAAGCTTGAGAAGCTGTTAGAAAAAGTTAAAACTAGAATTTGAGCTTTTGAATCACTTAAAAAGGACTTGTGGTTTAAAAGTTATGCCTAGTTAAGTTTTACTAGATGAAAATATAGTGCTAGAACAAAAGCTTGCTGATACGATTTTAAATCACGATTTTGACCATTTTCTGGTCCGAATCAGCAAAAGTGTAAAGTACAAAAGTTTCTCAGAATGACTTTTTCTACATAAACTTGGGAGCACATAAGCAGAAAATGACGACAAAACCTAAAAATGGCAAAAACTAAACTGACCTGTTGTTGACTAGAAAACAACCTTAGTGAGAAACTTTAAGTGATATATTGTTCATTTAAAGCTAATATAAAGCCAAGATTAAGTCAAGATTGTTGTCTTTAGGTTGTCTAACTTAGACACATCCTTAATATGGTATTGATTATTATTGCTTAACCATAACTTAGTCAAGACGGCTAGTAGAAGTCTAATGACCGAAACTTGTTTTTAAAACTTGTTCACTAGACTTTGACAAACTAAGTAAATGACCATATGACATGTTAAACTACTTCACTAATTCTTGATTTTGATAGCACGAACGATGGTACGAGGTTATTTATAAAAGGGCTATAAGCCAAACAACATTTAAGGAATACTTTAACTTAAGGATTCATGTACAACATCATATTGAAAGCAAACAAACTACATATACTTGTACACTTATATCGTACAATATACTAAAACACGAATACTATGCTTTCTTAGGTAATCGTTAAAGATCGTGGTCTTGCCATACTCTATTGTTGACATACAATATATCGTTACACTCCGCTGCTGATCACTACAGTGAGTTCATAGCCTCACTTTCTATTACTTAATTGTTTTACAAACCCTTGGGGGGAGATACATGCTTTATTTTTAAACCGAACACATTGCTTTCAAACTATATGCTTATATGATTGTTTTATTAGCACTAAGTTACCGCATTTGCCAAACATAAGTCCCTAAATCATGAACCAGTGATCACTAGAGAGAGTGAGCACGAATATTGTGAATAGATCTATTGGGATTGCCGAATCCCGTTTGTGTTGGCCTAGTTAAAGGCAAACAAACGCACTATATTTGAGTAACATTAGGTAAAAACGGCAATTTTACCTATTAGGGCTGGTACCAACAATTTCTCCAATTAATATTGGAACACGTTAACGCCTTGGTTGCATGAGCTTAGTGAAATACAAAAGCGGGCTCAAGTATCACTTACTTGAGGCAGCCGTATCAAACAAAAGCGGGCTCAAGTATCATATACTTGAGGCACTGCATAAGCAATAATAACTGTTTTGTTTTCAAACCATTGGTGTAAGTGTAAATTAACTCACACTACTAACATAATGTGTTCAACCATCAAACAAACTCTATGAATTTTCACTAAACCTTTATGTTGACAGTTTTAAGCATGTTGATGAAGTATAGTCCGTATTCGGGTCATGAACCCGACCAATGGACGCTACTAACACTCGAGCCCAGTACGAGTGGGCTAGCACAACGACGGTTTGGGCTCACGAAGACCCAAACCCGAAGTTATTTATGGCCTTGATATTGGATATCTCTTATTTATGGGATATGCATTAGCCAACCGACTTAGGCGGGATACACCGAAGGTTGGGGAACACGAAACCAACAAGGATTTCGTGTATATATAAAGGGCATCTCGACCCTCATTAAAGGTACGATCTAAAACCCTAACTCTCCACTAAACCCTAAAACCGATATCTTACTCTCACGCCGGAGGATAATCGTGGGAGACAATCCCACGATAAGCCTAACGGTGTTTTCTGTTTACTTAGTGCGCAGGTCTCAAGCATCAAGGTCTGATTGATACGAGAACCGGAGTCCAAACAAGGAACGCCCAATTTTTGTATCAACACATGTATTTCAGGTCCATGATGTCGGAAGCTGGCACGGAAGGGCAAGGACTAAATGAAGAAGGCTATAATATTTTATCATTCACAAAACATCAAAGACTTTATATTGATGTATTTTGTAAACATTGGAACCAACTGGGACCTATTTTGTAAACTATGTTATATTTGAATAATTTGAATGATAAATCCTTTTTAAAACGACTCCTTTATAGACCGTTTTCTATTATTATAATCATGTTGTGCCGTCGAGTAACACTCGGTTTGAATTCATTGATATCATAAAATTGGGGTGTTATAATATATATATATATATATATATATATATATATATATATATATATATATATATATATATATATATATATATATATATATATATATATATATATAAAGTTTAAAAGGTATTTAATAAATTTATAAATTTAATAAAACACATGAAAACCGATAAATTTTACACTTATATCTATATAATTTATTTGAAATTTAACATATAAATTTTAATTGATTACCCTCTTTGGTTAGTATATTTTGCAAAATTTACACGTATTTATGTACATATCTTTACTATCTAAAATGGAAAAATGGTCAAAGGGGAAAAGTGAAAACTTGAATATTGAATATTGAAAGTCAAAATTTTTGAAACCTTTTAAAATGTCAAAAATAAAAATCTTAACTACATAAAATGGTCAAAAGGTGAATTGTTGACTTTGTTAAATGTTGAAAAAATTAAATTGTTGAATGAGTTATGGTTCACAAAACATGCATGGCAACACATAATCAATACCATATATATAAACATAAACATTACTGTGAAACGATTCAATATGCTAAATGCTATACGTATTGACTGAATGTTTAAAAAGGAAAGAATTAAATGTTGAAAGTCACATTCAATGAAATGTAGAAACTCATACACAATATATCTTCCATCAATAATTTGTTTTGTGCTTGTCATATCTTCCATATGGGAATTGATAGCCAAATATTTTTCATACGGGAATTTATTTAAAAGAAAGTTGGTAGGTTGGATTGGAATATATAATCTCATTTGTGATGTTGCAATATGTGACGTCCGCTAAAATATTGAATTTATTTCAATTTAGTATTTTGTATACGTCGATAATTTTTAACCAAGACTAATTTTGTATACATCGATAATTTATAACCACGACTAGAAACCATGCATATACCACGATGTGAGAACTTACATGAACCGTCGCACTAGACACAAATCAACGATCGAACTTATGTTGAAAACTAAATTGCTACCACCGAAATTGTATGCGAACTAGGCACCGTCGCGCGCTAAGCGCGAGTACTCGCTATAAACTATTAATGTTGAAAATTTGAAAAATGAAATGTTGAAATGCATTGCAGTCAACTACTATTGCAACTATTAACTAGCCATGCGTTTGAAAAATCATGGAAAGTCGTACAATTAATTTTTCAATTAGTGTGTTACCGTTTTCTATATGGTCTTATAATGGGCTGAGAGAAGAAATTTGTTAACCGACAATTATCAGTTAGTGACTTACTATTTTGCATTTACTACTTGGACCAATAATTCCGAAAAATGAGTAGTATAAATTATCCTTCTCTTCTCCATCATTTTCATCAACTATTGCTATAATGTCTGAAAACAAAAAACAAGACATTTCGGCAACAAGTCCAAAAGGAAACTATTAATACACATTGGAAACCGGGTTGACCCATGATGCTTCTAACCCAGCGGGTTGACCCGGTATAAATTGACCCGTTTTTTTAAACCGGAACGGTTCAACTGGTTGTACCACCCGGGTCGAACCGGGTTTCAAAATATTATGTTTAATCCCCAAATCCTCAAACTTTTATTATTTTTCATTTATAACCCGTAAACTTTTTTTATCACTAAAATTATCTGACGCTATAAAATCACGTTGGTGTGCACGTGTACTCGTCTAGAGTTGAATTATCACATGTTACAACAGTTTGCAATTACATTTTGATCTTTTTACGTTCTATTTTGAACGTTATACGAAACACTTACCACTATATCGCATATCGTTAATTGTCTGCTGCTAGGAACCGCTGCCACTAGGCGCGGGTACTCGCCTAGTTTATTATATAATGTATTTAACATTTGTTTTTTCATATAGTTTTTTAAAACAAATAGACACATATATTTTTTTTTAACCCTTTTTACTCAAATCGAATTTTAGCAACTAATATATTTAAAATACATTAGTGAAGATATAAATACCTATAACAATATGTATTTAAAGATATAAATACACTGGTCGATCTACATTAGCAACTCACTGAAATACACTTATACCTATCATTATTATATACCCGAAGTTGTGTTTTAATTTCGCATTAAATTTCTGGTTATTAAAATGTTTTAGGCAAGACAAAATTATGTTTTATTGTATTTATGTATATGTATAAAACTTTTGAAGGAAAAGTATTTATAGTCAACATTTAACTAGACATATAAAAAATCATATACCATAAAAACAACTAAAACTACATTATTCCAAGACAATAGATGTAACAGTAAAAGAAGAAAGCAAGTGACATTCATGGGAGATGAGTATGTAATGATGCTTAGCGTGTAGCTTCACACCAAAGTGAGGTTATGCGGTAGCTTTCCAACTCATCATCAAACTTTACTTAATAATGATGTAATCTCTCTTTAATAAACACAATTGTTTTTTAGCATCTCCAACATATGACATCTTTATGATGACATGAAAATTAGGTGGAGTTTATGTGCATAAACCTTCAATGTAGCACCAAATTTATAGAAGAGAAAAAAACACAAGTTAACGCTGACGTTCATGGACTTAGTGAAGTTCATAGCATTGGAATACATAATTGTAATGATTGTTAATTAGGGTTAGCAGGTTATAACTAAGATATAAATACATAAAAGTATGTTTGGCTTATTAATTAGGGTTAGCAGGTTATAACTAAGATATTAATATTAACATTAGTTAATTAGATTAATGTTTATGAAAAAACTAGACGAGTAGACGTGCATAGCGACGATATTTTATAGCGGCAAATAATTATAGTTAGATATTTTGGTTAAGTGTTTCGAGTAACGTTTATGCATATGACGTACAATAAGCAGAATGTAATTGATGTTTTTAACATACAATAATTCAGCTGAAAATGAAACATGATAACAATTAGTTGAAATATTTATTGTCTTCTAAAAAAAGAATTTTTAGCTTTTCTATAAATGATGTATTAAATATATAGTTGAAAATATAAATATATATAATATGCATTAAAAGTGATTGATAAACTTTTTAATAATAGTTATAAGACAACATATTTAAAAACAATTTAAATTATATCTTGTGTGAAATTAATAATAAAATGATATTTTAGCTATAACACATTGTTATTTTTAAGTTTAAAGGAAAATTACTTACTTTTTATATGTAGTTAGATAGAGCCAAAGAAATGTTTTTTCTTTTAAATTGATAAATACGTAGAGATTGTCTTGCAATTTAAAAAGTTAACATTTTAAAAATAGCAGTTATTGATATTGATAGAGCAATTGTATAACTTAGGGTTTGTTTACTTTCCACTTAATGCGAAAAAAATGTGGGCCTAAACCCTTAGTCTCTTTTAATTGGGAGACTCACTAAAATCAAAGTCTCCCATTTAAGAGGTTAATTAAGGGTGCGTTTGGTATCCATTATGAGAATGATACTATAATTATGAAAGTGATTAAGGGTGCCTTTGGTATCTCATTATGGGAATGAGACTACGACTATGAAAGTGATCAAAGGTGTTTGTTTAAGATGAGGGGCCACACCACTATGGTAATGAATGAAAGATATAATCCATACTTCATATACATCTAAAGAGGTAGGAATGGATCTTTCATTGGTGAGGGACCCACCACTACTGTTAGCCTTAATAGTTTTTATTAGAAGTGATGGTCATTCACATTTAGGAACTTTGTAACGTGTGTTAGATATCGTGATAGAATAGTCAACGGGCTCGTGGATTGGGATAAGCTAAATGATTAAATGTTAAGCTATGTTAGCCGTTTAACAAGCTTATATACCCAACCCAACCCAAGTCCACGAAAAGCCCATGGAAAGCCTTTTAGGTTTTATGTTAATTGTACTATATAAACCCCTCAAAGTCTCATTTGAGGGGTGTGCTTGAAAGTAAGTGTGTGTGTGTTTTCTTCCTTTGGAATATACAACATATTGTGTTTATCTTTATCCTCTCACATACACGGTTTTCATATAAACATTCAAGTCACCATCTTTCTCATCTTTATTCATACGCATAGTTTGTGTTTGGGTTTCACGAGTTCTACGCATAGTTTGTGTTTGGTTAACGTAGGTATTTCGTGATAAGGTTGATATCGTAGTGGTCCTACAATTGGTATCAATCGCCTAACAATGGTTTAGGAGTGTTTGTGTTTGTTTTGAAGGGTTACGTAAAGGCTCTCGTTTTACATATTTGTCACGCTTAAAGCTTTAATTTTGCACTTAAAATTCAAGATTCTTGTGGTTTAAGGTTTATTTGGTGCTAAAGTTTCGCTTTTTGCAAAAGTTCAAGCTTTACGTGTTTTTCTTCATTTTTGAACTCGTTTTGGTTCATTGGTCATTTCTACTGTAACTTTTCTAAGCACTTTGGGTGAAAAAGATCAACATTTTTGTGTTATTGGAGTGTTTTTAAGGCTATATGTGCAAGCGAAATTGTTTGAATCGTTGGAAAATTTTTACGAGTAAGTCAAAACCCTAGTTCTACGCGTAAGAAAAGTCAACGTCCTGTGTCTACGCATAACTTTTTGGCTAAGAATCTTCGAGCATCAAAGGTTACTCAGTGCTTCCCTCACTTGGATAAGTGTGTGAACACTTCGACTTGTGGATATCTTTTCTGTTGTGATGTTGTAAAGGATTTTTGGTTCTAAACCTAAGTTTACGCGATAAGCATAAACGCCACGCATAACAATCTACGATAAGTTCCACTTACGCATAAGATTTCTACGCCTAAGCATTTTGTTTACGCCTAAGCCTTAAGTTTACGCGAAGATAACGGGTCTCACGATAAGGAATCCTACGCCTAAGCACAATCTCTACGCCTAAGCATCGCTCACTCGTAACCGTGTTTCACGCCTAAGCTCTTCATTTTCATTAAAAAAAAAAAAAAAAAAAAAAGTTTTTGGCGGGAAAACTTGAGTAAAATTTAAATTTTGAGGAGACTAAACGTTCAATTTTACGCGAGATTCAAATTTTGGTTTAATCATGAAAATTTTGGTCAAAAATTCAAAATTTTGGCCTAAATTCAAATTTTTCTGTCAAATTTGGCGTCAAAATTGTCATAACTCAAAATTTTCATACGACCTTAGAATTGATTTTTATAGTGAATTTCAAATTTTGGGCAAAAATGTTTTAAGAACCAAGGTTACGAGTACGACTTTCAGAAACACCTCAACCAAGCTTAATCTTCATCAACCACAACTCCTTTATCGTTGAATCGATCCTACATCAACTTTATCTGATCATACCTTCATCAATGGCAACTCAACAAGACATTCATGCAGCCGGTGCCGAAAACCGTCGTCCTATGTTGGAAAAAGGTGGTTATCTTCAATGGACAAGTCGAATGCTTCGTTACATCAAGACAAAACCTAATGGAAAATTGATGATCAAATCCATTCGGGATGGACCCTTCATACTCGACAAGTCCAAGACCACGAAATGCCGATGCAACACCTCCCGTCCCACCATTTTTCGTCTTAAAAGAAATGAATACTCAAGAGGATCGAAGCAAGTCGAAGCGGATGACATGGCAATTCATATTGTCCAACCGGGTTTACCAAGAGACATCTTTCTCTTGTAGACAAGCCAGAAACGCTTTCGATATGTGGAGCGTGTTAGACGACTTTGTCATGGAGCCGAAATTGGTCAACAAGATACGGAGAACAAGCTTGGGAGAAGTTTACATCTACTCCGGAGAATCCATTGAATCCTACTATGGAAGGTTTTGCACTTTAATGAATGAGTCGATCGAAACAAGTTGACACCCGTAACTATCGTGAGCAACATCAAGTTCTTGAACAATCTACCGAAGAATGGGGACGATATGTCACTATTGTCAACCAAACAAAAGACTTACATCAAGTGAACTTTGATCAACTCAACGATTTTACTCAAACAAAACCAAAATGAAGTGAATGAAGTCGAGCAAGAAAGATTAGCAAAGAATCATGATCCATTGGCACTCATTGCAAAGACTCAAACTCCGGTGAATACACAACAACAACCTTCATCATCTTCCACTAACAACAACTTGCACCAATACATCCTCAACAACAAAACTATCCACCGAACAACAACATTACCAGAACAAGGTATCACCGATCTTGAAATGGAACCAAGAAGCTTTGTCACAAGCATTTGCATTCTTGGGTAAAGCATTCAGAGGTCGCTATTCCACACCAACTAACAACAACCAAAGGATTTCATCAAACACTGCAGCAGTGCAAATTGCAGTAGGGTGTGAATATGGGTCGTCAAGGACAAATGGTTGGAGTTATTGGGAATCGCGAGGATATGCTACTTGGATTTCGCATGGTAATCAAAGCGGTTCCGAATCGAGTAATCGGTTGGGTCGAATGTTGGGAATAGAGCAATGGGTAATCGAATGGGAATGTTGCGGCTCCAATCGTTGGGAATTATGGAAATGTGAATCGAGGTAATCGAGTTACGTGTTATAATCACAAGGATCGGGTCACATGGCAAGGAATTGTCCAACTAAGCCAAAAAGAAGGATCTTGCGTATCTTGTAAAGCTATTATGTTGGTACAAAAGGAACAACTGGACTTCAATTAAGTCTTGAGGAACATGACTTCATGGCTATTATGGATGATTTGGAAGACCTCGAGGAAATCAATGCAACCGCATCTTCATGGCAAATCTTGAGGAGACTAAGTGCGGACCGATTCCGACGCACCTCCCGCCTATGACGCCAACGCAGATGTCGAGGTACCAATCATTGATCCATGCTATAACAATATCATATTTGATGTGTTTACTCATGACGAACAAAGATTTTGTGACATCGGCACCTACTTATGATACATACCGGACAATCCGAGTTGTAGCAATACTAACTCAGACTCGGATGTGGATCCTAGTGGAGGCCGTGTGGCACAAAATACCGAGACCGACGAGGAAACACGTGCTTATTTTGAATCATTAATCAATAAATGTGGCATTGAAATTGAGAAAGTTAAAGCGGTCAATCGCGAAGTTAAGGCCACGAATGCTAAATTGACCGAGCTTGAGAGTTACAAGGAGAACGAAAGCCTTTGAATTTCGGAAAAACAAAGAATCGAATTAGAAATTGGTTATCGAAATTTGGTTTCTAAAGAACAACTTTTGCAAATCAAGTATAACACACTTGATGTAAATTTGAACTTAAAAATTAAATCTTTAAACAAGGAAATTTCGATTTAAATAACCAACTTTCTAAACAAAAGAAATGTTTTCTAATCTTGAAAAGAGAAGAAGCAGTTGATTATCGATTTTTCAAAACGAGAAGATTCTTCTTGATGAAATTCTTGATAAAATGAGAAAATCCAAACTTTGGAAAATTTGCTTCTTAAAACGGGTCATTACGCTCAAACAATCAAGATGTCGTCTAATCAAGTAAATCCGCTTCATACTAATAATAGAATGGCACTTGGTAACGACCCCTCTTCGCTCCTCAAGAAAGCTCGAAATCTCGAATGTGTTAAACAATGGAAATGTTTTACATGAACCCATTATTGTTCGTGATTCTCTTGAAACGTTAGAACTATCTCGAGGAGAGTAGATAAAAAATGAAACAAAAGAATTCGAAATCAAACCAATTGATTATAACAAATGGAACAAAATTAACTAATTACTTTTGTTAATCAAAAGAAAAGTCAAAGTTCTCCATCACACCAAGTGTTTCAAACAAAGAGTCAACACTGTTTCAAAATCTGTTTCAAAACCGCTTGTTGTCTCAAATTCTCTTCGAACATTGAACAAATGTCTTCAAACAATCCTTTTAACACAAGTGATGCGAGAAGTATTTTAGAAAATGTGAAAACTAGAATTGTGGATCTTCAAGACATTTGTTAAAACTAAAACCACTATTACTCCTAACAACCGGTTCTCTAGTTTTGACATCGAACAAAGAAAGTTTTTGAAACTCAAATTTCCCTCAAATGAATGCCATCGGTGCAAGGGTAATTCATTTGAACAAGCGTTTTGAAAGAAACAGTTGACTTTGTCAAGGACCATAAATCCTCGTAAAGCAAGCTAATGACCGTGTTGAACAAATCAAAGTTTTATAAAATTTAAATGACTCTCTTCAAGATGTTCGACTCATCGATATTATGTCCATCATTTTGCAAACATATTCTTGAAGATCATGAAAGACTCCATCGAGACCTCCAAAATTGTTTCAAAATATGAAAAGCACTTGAGAAACTTGAAAAGAAAATGTCTCATATTTTAAACAACTTGATCGAAAAACCGAGGAATGCAAGTATGACAAATTGTCGTATGAGCGTGCCTACAATGACATGAAAGCGAAAATGATCTTTTGAGGCTCAAATTGAAATGTCAAAAAGGAAAGGCGATGGATACTAAGATTACAAAACCATTGACCGAGGAGAAAGCAAATGTTCCCAAACCGGTTTCCAAACCAAAATGTCTTTTCTATGCCTCCAAAAGTCAATGAGAAAATGTTTCATCAAACCACCACTCCACCGCCCCACCTAAACAAAATGTTGATAAAGGAAAAGCGGTTATTGAGAAACCAAAAGTTTTAGCTCTGGCCTTTTAAGATGAGTACCACTAATGCGCTCGCCTCCACATCTAAAACATATGGAACAAACGACATAAGTTTAGAAAAGCACTCTAAAGAGACTAAGAAAGTGAAACCACTTCTCTAGATAAAATTGTGAATCCTAACGAGTGTGCCTTACCTTCTCAGACTAGGAAGTACCTCTAGGAGTAGCAGACTAAAGCCTAAGAGCAATACAAGGAACAATAGAGTCTCGCTTGCCTCTAAGAGTAGTCGCTTGAATAAAGAGAAGAAAGTAGAAGAACACCCTAGGAATTTACCGCTTTGTAATAAGAAAGACATTTCATCCGAATGTAATGAACCCGTGAAATCTGCTAAGTTTAATGAATCATTGAATCTGCTTTGTTTAACTTACAAGAAATCTTTAACTAATGTTCATGATGATTGTGTTTCTAAGAATGAGATTGTTAAGCTGTTAAGAAGAATGTTCCCAAAAGAACTTATGCTAAACGAATAGGAAGACTAGTCGCGAGACTTAGGCTTTACACTACTGATAAGGAGCATAATGTTTACTTTAGGGATGACATTTGGAAACCAACGGGTAGAACTTTCACACTCGAGAATGATAGAATGAGTGATGCACTGTCTTACATATAGACAACTTCTATGAGTGTGATCGATTTTACCTCTAACCCAAAGGAACCAAAATCAAAACGGTTTCCAAAATCTTCTTCTTCTCGTTATTGGCGTTTATCGAAATATGTCTTTGGATCGTCGACTCGGGTTGCTCCAAGCACATGACCGGAATCAAGTCTGGCGATCAATTTCGTCGGCAATTCATGGGAACAAGACGTTTGGAAATGATCATGTAGCAACTATCATGGGTTATGGAGATCTACCTTTTGGAAATTATTTGATCACTCGGGTTTACTATGTCCAAGGGTTGGGACACAACTTGTTCTCACAGGCGGGATTACGTGATGCGATTTAGAGGTTGCTTTAGGAAAATGCTTGCTTCGTTAAAGCTTGGATGGCAATGATCTCTTAACCGGGAATCGTGATACAAACTTGTATGCTATCGACATCAATCAAATGGCCTCTTCATCACCAATATGTCTTATGACACGAGCATCCGGAACACAATCTGGTTGTGGCACGACGGTTATCCCATCTCAATTTTGACACCATCAAAATCTTGCCAAAGACAACATCACAATGGACTTCCAAAGTTCAAATACACCAAGGATCACTTATGTCCATCATGCGAACAAGGAAAAGCAAAAGAGCATCATATAAACCCAAACCGTACCTAGTTCGGAAGCAAGGTTGCATATGTTGCACATGGACTTATGTGGCCCAATGAGAGTTGAAAGCATTAACGGAAAAGTATATTCTTGTTATCGCCGATGATTATTCAAGATATACATGGGTTAAGTTTCGAGGTCAAAAGACGAAGCACCGTGCATCATCATCACCTTTCAAACGTATTCAAGTACTTCTTCAAGCTCCTATAAGAGTTGTAAGAAACGGACAACGCACGTAATTCACAAATCGTGAGTTAAGAGCTTATTTTGAAGATGTTGGAATAACTCATCGACATCGGTTGTTAGAACTCCACAAAGCAGAATGGGGTAGTTGAAAGAAGAAATCGTACTCTTGTGGAAGCCGCCGACAATGCTAATCTATTCTAGTGCACCGTTATTTCTATGGGTGATGTTGTTGCCAACGCTTGTTTCACTCGAACGATCCCTAATCCATCCTAGATTTAATAAAACCCGTATGAGCTTGTGAACAACGAAAACCGATATCTCTTACTTTCACGTGTTTGGCGCTTTGTGCTATCCAACGAACACGTAGAAGATCTTGGAAAACCGAAAGCTAAAGGTGATATTGGAATCTTTGTTGGATATTCGAGATAACTCGAGGGCATTCGGGGTATATAACAGAGAACTAGGAGAATCATGGAGACGATGAATGTGAAATTTGATGAACTTTCACACATGGCTTCGAGAGACTTGCTCTAGAACCCGCACTAAACCCGCACTTACGGACACATCGATTCAGACTCGTACCTCAAAGAGCTCAATCAACTTCGTTTACAATCCTAAAGAACAAGAATGGGAGAATTTCTTCGAGTTAATGTTTGATGAATACTATGGTGGAACTTGACAAATGCATCAAACCATCATTCCATTGCACCCGCTCAAAATCATCTACCACCGCCACCAACGAAGATGCATCTACAACGGTGAAACCAATGCACCAACTCCATCAACATCATCTACATCTACTCAAGTTCTTGCACCCGTTCTACCAGCAGTTGATGAGCAAAACCAAAACCAGAACGATGCAACGTTATATGAAGACTTATTTGAAAACCCGTTTGCTACGGAATCGGCTGAATCTTCTTCAAGCTTACGAGAACCATCTAACTCGCATACGTTTAACCAACGGTATCCTTCTACTCTGAAGTGGACAAAAGACCACCCTATTGAACAAGTTATTGGTGAACCTTCAAGGCCAATTCAGACGAGACGCCAACTTGCCACCGATTGCGACTTATGCATTTACCTTTGCTCAATTAGCAATATAGAGCCAAAGAACATTCGTGAGGCAATGGCAGAACCCGCATGGATATAAGCAATGCAGGAGGAACTTCTCCAATACCGTCTACATGACTCTTAGGAAATGGTTCCAAGACCAATTGACATTCGCGTCATTGATCTCAAATGGTTATGGAAGAACAAAAGGGATGAAGAGATGACCGTAATTACAACAAAGCTCGTCTTGTGGCCAAAGGAGACAGACAAGAGGAAGGGATAGACTTTGAAGAGTCATTCAGCGGTAGCTAGACTTGAAGCGATCAGATATTCTTAGCCTATCACTCACAAAAACATCACGGTTTATCGATGGACATTAAGACCGCGTTCTTGAATGGAACTCGAAAGAAGAAGTGTACGTGAGTCACCCGTAAGGCTTCGTAGACATGGAACATCCGACTACGTCTACAAACTCAAAAGGAAATCTATGGTTTAAAACAAGCTCAGGAGCGTGGTATGACGAATCGTCTCTTCCTTATCCAAAACAATTTCACCAAAGGAACAGTTGATCCTACCTTGTTTACACAAAATGCAAAACGACATTTTGATTGTTCAGACGACGGACGACATCATCTTTGGGTCCACTAATCCGAATCTTTCAAAACATTTTGAAAATCTCATGAAAAGCAAATTTGAAATGTCCATGATGGGGAACTAAAATTCTTTCTTGGTTTACAAACACATCACCCCTCGTGGAATTTTTATAAATCAAGCTAAATACACAACCGAGATTTTGAAAAATCATGGTATGGATAATTGTGATTCGATTGAACACCAATGGTAACTTCACCAAAATTGGAGCCGATTTGTTTGGGAAACCTATTGATCCAAGAAATATCGGAGCATGATTGGTTCTCTCATGTACCTCAACGCTAGTCGACCGATATTCATTTCTTTGTTTGCTTATTAGCACGGTTTCGTGCAAAGCCTACCGAATCGCACCTCAAAGAGGTTAAACGGATCTTCGGTGCACGAAGACATCCATTCACATGGGACTTTGGTATCCGAAGGAACCGGATTTGATCTAATTGCCTTTTCGGATCACGGACCACGCAGTGATCAAGTTACGACAAAAAGTACATCCCGAGGAGCACAATTTTGGGTGAAAAGTTAGTCACCGGTCTTCAAAGAAACAAGATTGCACTGCACTTTCAACCGTCGAGTATGTGTCTCTATCTGCGTGTTGTGCTCAAGTTCTATGGATGAGAACACAACTCACAGATTATGGCTTTACTTTCGATAAAATACCTATGTATTGTGACTCGAAAAGTGCCATAGCCATATCATGCAATCTGCTCATCACTCAAAGACTAAGCATATCCGTGTCCGCTATCACTTCATCAAAGAGTATGTCGAAAATGGTATCGTTGAATTATTCTTCGTGAAGACAGATTACCAACTCGCCGATCTATTAACTAAAGCCCTTCCAAAAGAAAGGTTTGACTATTTAGTTCGACGAATTGAATGCGAAGCCTAACCCACGAGGAGTTAGAACGTCTTCTCGAATCTTCTTGAAAATGATTTTCCAAAAGCTTCACTGTAAATATTTTGAAAACAAAATACAAAATTTGAAAAACCAACAAAAGCAAAATATAAAAATATAAAACTTTCAAAAATACAAAACAATAGAAAATCAAAATCCAAAAATATTCTTCTCACGACATATCTCTCGATAATCGATATTCTGTACGTTTCTAGAAATGTCATTCAACAATGATACGGGCATGTACAGATGCTTGAGCGAGAGTTCTTTAATTTGTTTTCAAAACATGTCGTTTCTCAAAATTTCAAGCTAGTTCACTAGTGATGTAAACATGTATCGAATCGGTCTTGTTCATTTAAAGTCGATCACTTCAAAAGTGCGAACTCTACCCTCTATGTGCGATTACATCAAAACTTATAAGCACATGTGAAGGGGTGCTTCGAAAATATAAAACTCACGGAGTGTTTCAAACATGTTTTCTATCATAAACACTCGAGAGATTTTCAAGAAAAATGGTTTTATGGCAACAATAGGACAATCATGGAGTTATAAGGTGACTAAGGATAGAAATATTAGTCCTATGATCCGCTGAGTCGGAGGATCTACCCAAGGACATCACAAATAGTTAGTATTAGAAGTCCTTAGGAATGATTGAAAAAGGAGTAATGTGAGAAAGGAGAAAGAAGGGTTGAAGAATTAAAAGAAAAGTAATGAAAAGGGTGAAAAGAAATAGCCCTCCATATTCAACCTTAGGCGTAAACCGGGTTCAATACATATGCTCTTGGATGTCACTAGATGACACCGGTATTGAAGACCAAGACGTCATGGACCCAAAGGACGACCGCACTAAACCTTCTAGCCACTCAATTCCTCTTAAAAGGATTTGTTTCATTCTCACCGGGAACCCTACATAATCTCTCGACTTTCTCTTAGGGATCGTTGGTATTGAAGAAGGAGACCCTCTCCTAGTCTCTGCTCGGAAAACCAATATGCACTATTGAGTCTAGAGCCACGAGATTCATCAAAAGATCTCATAGGAACACTTGACATGACATCGCTTGTTGTTCATCAAAAGGACACAAGTGATATATTATAGAGTCCTATGCGGATCTTAGCAATCGCCGAACATTTATGAGAAGTTTCACATCTGTGATCTTCGATGATTGAATGGAAACTCTGCCGGGGTCAACATCAAGCGACCACGACGGTAGTCACGGTAACTCCCGTGGATTACGCTTAGTGTGTCTCAAACAGTCTGATCGTGGGGTGATGCTTGATGTACCTCGACTCATCCGAGCTGTAGGTGTACTTGGTATATCGAGTTATCTCACTTGTGGGACTCCGGTTCAGAACGGCCCTTGTAAGAATTAGAGACGTGTTTTCACACTATCTCGTTAACACCCTCGAAATTCAAACTTGTAAGTGCTTAATCCGCTTATTACTAACTTTGTTTATGTTTTCTTCTTATGGAAGCTCCGGAGCGGATGGATCTTGCAGATTCTCTACATGCTCATACCAACAACACATGAAAGTTCTCATCAAAATCAAAGGCTACTCAAAGTTAAAGATGATTCTTCGTCAATGTCAAAGAATCTACAAAGTTTAAAGACTCGAGAACTACATCATTGGTAACCAAAAGACAAATAGAAGTGTGAGCATGGTGGAGAAAGACATGGAGACACCTAACCAACGAATTTGACATCGGCAGTCCAACACATTAACTGATCACAAAGCATGAAGGAACGAAAATCAAGACTATTCTATATCGACACACAAAGTTCAAGCTCGAGAAAAGTAAAGACCAAATCAAGTGGAGCATCTTTTGAATGACCACCCCTTAGGGGGAGATTGTTAGCCTTAATAGTTTTTATTAGAAGTGATGGTCATTCACATTTAGGAACTTTGTAATGTGTGTTAGATATTGTGATAGAATAGTCAACGGGCTCGTGGATTGGGATAAGCTAAATGATTAAATGTTAAGCTATGTTAGCCGTTTAACAAGCTTATATACCCAACCCAACCCAAGTCCACGAAAAGCCCATGGAAAGCCTTTTAGGTTTTATGTTACTTGTACTATATAAACCCCTCAAAGTCTCATTTGAGGGGTGTGCTTGAAAGTGTGTGTGTGTGTGTGTTTTCTTCCTTTGGAATATACAACACATTGTGTTTATCTTTATCCTCTCACATACACGGTTTTCATATAAACATTCAAGTCACTATCTTTCTCATCTTTATTCATACGCATAGTTTGTGTTTGGGTTTCAAGAGTTCTACGCATAGTTTGTGTTTGGTTAACGTGGGTATTTCGTGATAAGGTTGATATCGTAGTGGTCCTACAACTACTATCAAACACATACCCATTGTTATTCATGACAACATATCAAACGCACCCTAAATGTGTTTGTTTTGTGGGACTCGTAATGAAATGGGTATATCATAGTCATAGCTTCATGACACACCAATTTGGTGTCTATGAAATCTATTCCCGCGGGCCCCTCTCTTTTTCACTACAAAATTCAAATATCTATATATTTTTTCATACCATATTTTATCAACCAAACATAAACAATCGTAATAATACATTTTTTCTTATCTGTTGTCATTCTAGCTCATACCAAATTCGATACCCATTGTAACTTCTAGCAACAAACCAAACGACGACATTTTTTTAGACCACTTAATTTAGTAAACACATCCTTAAACTTGTTTTGAAACAAAAAGTAAAATAGTAAAACTTGTTATTTAACATTTAAGTTTAAAAAGTATTTTATGCAATTAACATTACTCAAATTTTAAACATTTTAAGTTTAAAAAATGTAAATGTATGCATGATATTTATACTTTTGTTTGAATGTGATTATTAGGGGTGACAAATTTTGACACGACACGATAAACGACACGAACCTGACACGAAGTTAAACAGGTTTGAGTCAAGGATAAATAGGTTTGGGTAAAAAACAGGTTAACCCGTCTATCCCGTTTAATAAACTAGTCGTGTTTGGGTTGAGTTATTATTAAACATGTCAACCCGTGAACCCGTTTAAGGTATATAAGCCACTAAAATTAAAATATGTAACTTGGATTTCATGTATGATTTTTATTAAATGTACTATGTTATGTACTTAATATATGAGTAAGTTACGATTATATTCAAATATCAGTGAAATTATCGCTTAGTTATTTGTGTGTTATTATTATCATTTTTTTAGATATTTACATCATTTTTTGCATTTAAACAAGTTAAATCGACAAACCACTAACCTTATTCACCGCTTGACCTCTTTAATTAAATTGGTTAAACGGGTCACAAATGGGTTACAAATGTTATGCAAGTCTGGGTTATGGTTGAGTTTCTTGACACAATTAATAAATAGGTTGTGTTTGGGTAGAGGTTAAAATAACACGTCAATCCGCGAACCCGAATAAGTTAAACCAAACACGACTCGATTGCACCCCTAGTCATTATGTCTCATTTCACATTTCACAAATGAGACATAATGACATTCAAACAAAAGTATAAATATCATGCATACATTTACATTTTTTAAACTAAAAATGTGAAGTTAATAAATGAAAATTGGTGTTTTTATTTGTTGAAAATGAAAAGTTTCTCATAAAGGTTTTCTAAGAAACATAGAGAAAACAATATGTGTTAAAAATGAGTATTTTTTGAAATTCTTTTACTGAAAACATAAAACCTGTTTTCTGCTATTATAAAGAACTTGAAATTAGCGTTCTTTAGTTTTTAAAAGGTTTTCTGAAGAAATAAAGGTGCGTTTGGTTAGGATATATTCGAAGGGTTTCATGACATTTGCATTTTAAGTTATAAATATTGTGTTTGGTATGTCAAATGAAGAAATTTAAAATTTCAAAAATTGAAGAGAATTAAAATGCCTTCAAACGTTAAGAAATTCCAATTTACTTGAAAACATTTTTTTATAAAAGAGCATTTTTTTTATTGTTAACTTTTTAGAATAAAAGCAAGTCCCTTACTAAAAAATTGCAATAACAAAAATAAGAACAAATTTCAAAATACTATAAATTTTGTCAACCTGACATGTGAAGGTCAATTCCGACATTTTAAATTCTCAAGAATTGAAATTTCCTGAAATTTGAAATTCACGAACCAAACGCCGCCTAAGAGTTACTCCGTTATCAAAAGAGAAAAAAAATTAAAAAAACTTTCACGCAACTAAATACACCCAAAGCTTTTCAATGATTTTTTTTTTTTTAAATTAGTTTATTATTTATTATTATTTTTTAAGAAAAGACCAACATTTTTTGCTTTGATTTGTAAAATTAACATTTCTTTTTACCAAATACTACCATCACCTATATTGATTTCTGTGCATCCATATGATCATATATCTTCATTGGTCTTGTATTGGCGTAAAGATGACCCAATAAATTTAAAAGATATTGCTTTGTTGACAAGCAATCCCAATAGCTTTTTCAGTATTCCATACAAGCGTAAAGATCCTCAGTTCCTCACCACTCACCAACTAGCTATTTCCAGAATCATTTCTTAATCATAATAACTTCGTATGGTTTATTTATTGATATTCGTTTAATAACATTTAAAGCATGTCTTTAAACTTAAACGTTTTAGACTTGTTAGTTCATAACCACTTCAATAAATGTAGATAACCCAACAACAACCTATATTATCGTCACTAATTGCTATATGTTCATAACTACTTCTAAATTTTGACGTTATTTTCACCTTCCTATATGTGACTACTAGTTAAGAACCCGTGTAACGCATGGGCTATGCCATTTCCTTTTGTTTCCAATATTAACTAAAATGTGATTCAATATAAAATGTTATACACATGGGAATGTGACATAACATAAAAAGTTTTAAAACGAATGGCCTAGTGGTACGGTTTGAAAGTCTCAAAAGAGAACCAAGTTCAACCCTCGTTGGGTGAACGTATGAAGATGGCTTGTGAAAAGTCCTGAAACGACTACAGAAATACCTATTAGATCACGTACATCATAGCCAAAAGAGCTTCACTTACCTATTTAGTAGCATGAATATAGATCGATATTTATTTATAAAAAGTTAAAACAGAACTGTACCAAAATGAAAACAGAATAAATGAACCGGATGAGCTACTATAAACACATGAAATTACAAAATTAAATACACACAAGACAAAGTTCAATACGGTTATACAACAAACTTAAATTAGACATACATTGAAACTGTTATAGATGTGCTCTGATTTGCCAAGATCCTATATTCATATTGAAAGACTAATACATATCAATTATGTTTTCTTTCACATGGTCACTACATTCTTCAATTCCACTTATCAACAATTCTCATAAAAATCATATTAAGCTCCTTAGAGCAAGGGGTATAGACGTATAGTAAATACCCAAAGCTTTTCATTTGGGTGTCACCTCACTTCAACACTCCCGCTTCAAAATAACTCATCTATCATAACACAAAATAATCTCTTCATTTTGGGCCCACCCATCCTATCATTTGGTTTGCAACGGTAAGTTTTCAAAAAGTGTTTTTGTCTTTTGTGCTTCACTTTCACGGCGAGCAGCAACCGGTGAGCAAACAACGAGCATGTCCGGTGTGGCGTCGAGCAAACGGCGAAAACAACAAGCATGCCACGTCTGAACGGCGAGAACACAACTATCACCATACCCATTGCTATTAAAGCCTCCCATCATTTGCTCACCTTCACCTTTTTCAAACTTTTATCTTTTATGATAAATTTGCTTTCTTAGACTCGGATTTGCCTAAGTACCGCAGTTGCATCATCCATTCTATCAGCATTGTCAGCGGCTTGCAGTAAGGAAGCGTTGGCCAGGTTGATGATCACCGAATATGCAAGTCAAACCGAGTCGTTTTTGTCAATGAAAAAATCAAATCGCGCTGCCTTTTTGGAGGTAAAAAGGATGGAGATGAAAATGCAATAAAAGAAGCTTGATAAAGAGATGGAAATGCAACAAAAGAAGCTCGAAATAAAGTAACAAATGTTGCTCATCCAACAACAACAAAAAATTACTCGTACAAAAAAAGCTCTTCTATATGAGCCCTACTGATTACTTGAGTGAAATTGCAGATGAAGCAGTTGATCAAGGAGAAGTGAAATTTATCATATTAATTTATGTTTTTAATTATCAATGTAATGTTTTTAAATTATGAATAAAAGTTTAATTTAGTTTTAATTAAATTTGTTAAAAAAATGAGTTTGGTGTTGATAAATGTGATGACCATAAAAAGGTGAAAGATAAAGATAGTTATGATGCGTTGAATAATCATATGAAGTTGATGTGGAGATGATTGTAATGGTGATCATAAAACTAGCTTTAAATGCCGATAAACCAATACACAAGTTCTAACAAAGTAACAAAATATAAAGAAATTTCATTATGAATTTTATGTGATGTGTTTTAATACTTATTTAGTTATTTTGTTAATGGTGTATTTGGGGTTTTTGTAGCATAAGATTGTAAAGCCTGCACGCGGCAATATCAGTGACGTGCTAACCACTTGTTATTCCCTGTTTATTTTTCAACTATGTCTCGCGTCATTAATTATAATTGTTTTTTTATCACTTCCTTATCCAAAACAATTTATATTCAAGTGACGAAATAAGTTTAGTATTCAAGACTAAAAGGTTACCTTACTAACAAACACCTGGTCTATTATGTATTTGTTTTTTTTAAATAATGGAGTATATACTTTATGAATATACAAAGCGTGTATTTGATAATCAGGTTTCGTTTTTTTGCCAGCCAAATTCATTTACAATATGAGTATAGATCGTTGTACGTTGTACACTTGATCTTGATGATAATGAGATTACAAATAGTCTGTTTCTTTAAAGTAACATGTTAATTGTTATTCGGCAACCACGTTGGTTTACAGAAAATGGGTTCAGCCTATGTCTCTGCTATTGACTTCAGATAGCTTCTTTGTCTTTTGATTTTTGTTTCCTTTTTGTTTTATTTCTTGCTTTGATGTTCTGCCTTAAAGCCTCACCTCACATGACGTAGGGTGTGTTTGGGGAGGGGCTTATGGGGTATTTATAGAGCAGATTTAAAATAAATCTTATAAAATAAGTCTCGTTTGTACGCGCTTATGAAATAATAAGCCTCTAAAAGGGCTTAAAACTTTAGCCCATAAAATGGCTAAAAGCTTTAGCAGGCTTATGAACCATAAATTACATATTTACCCACAAAATATCTAACATATACCATAAAACTCATTTAATTATATCATTTTAGTAATTTTGCAATAATAAGCCCCAACCCACCCATTTGCCAAATAAGTTTACAAAATACAAATTTCAACTTCGACATAATAAAAGCCTAGCCAATTTCAACCCAAGCCACATTGCATTCGTCAAACATACCCCTAATATATTTTTTTTGTATTTTCCGAAAAACGAAAAATAAGTTTACTAGCATAACTGTACGAAAGTATAGGCAACACTAGATAAACAACAGAAACTTTATTAAGATCTAAGCTGCAATAGTCGGCTTAGATTAATAGTATCCAAATGTTACAAGATTAGATTAATGTCAATGAGACAATAATCATATGAATGTAAAGACAAGACAATATCAGTGAAATGATCTAAGAGAGGAGAAGAGAGTGATACAAAAGACTGCACACTCAAGCGTATGTAACCCTAGAATAAGGGACTTATTAAATAGAGGATTAAGTAACATTAAGACCCCTCTAACGGCTATATAAAATGCACTTCAGCAGAAACAGAGAAGGCTTCAGCAGAAATGATAATCTTGGAACTTTAAACCACAAATGCTTTGTCCACGTTTAACCCCTGTACTAAGCCTGCAAAGAACATAACTTGAGAGCCATTAGGAATTGATAGAGTGACATGTTTGCCACAAATTATTACCCCAAAATTCAACATTCCCCCTTAATCTGATGGGCAAACATATCAAACAATATCAATTTTTCACACAAAATTTATCTTGATGAGCGGGGAGGTTCTTTGTAAGTATGTTAGCAGTTTGGTTTGAAGAGCTAATCTTTTAGCATTTATAACACCTCTAGCAATTTTTCCTCGATGAAGTGAACATCAATTTCAAAATGTTTTGATCTTTCATGAAAAACAAGGTTGACAACAAGTTGTAAAAGCGATTTGTTATCACAAAATAGATTGACGGGAAGATTGATGTCAACTTTTAGATCCTTTAGGATTTTTGAATCAAATGATTTCACAGCAGCAGAGACATAGATCTATACTGCTTACATGGAAGATTTTGAAAGAGTGTTTTGTTTTTACTTTTCCATGAGATTAAACAATCATTAAAGAAAACACAATAACACTGTGATGATTTTACGGTTTTCTTGCATTTGGCCCAATCGGCATCACTATATCCTTCAAGATAATTTTCGAGTTGCTAAAATTGTACCTTAGACCTTTTCCAGAGCTCCTTTTAGATACCTCGGAACATTGAGGCACATTCCGGATGAGATTTCAAGGGAGAATGCATATATTGTGCCGGACAATGAACCGAGTATGAGATGTCGGTCTTGTATGGGTGAGATAGATAAGTTTCCCAAGTAACCCGATAGCCAATAATGTTAACAAGTAAGGATCATCGGCGGTGGGAATGTATGGAAGCACGAGTTGGGTTCCATAGGGTGGACACAGTTTGCATCCAAGAAGACCAAATTCTTTGAGGAGTTCAAGGCATGATTTTCTTTGGGAGAGACAGATGTCATTCCCAGTTTTTAAAACCTCAATGCCAAGAAAGTATTTTAGATTTCCCAAGTCTTTGATATGAAATTTTGATTTTAGAAACTCTTTGAATAGGTTTATCTCATCAATACAGTTTCCAGTAAGAACAATATCATCCACATAAACAAGAAGAGCAATAAACTTGTCATTCTCTGTTTTGGTGAACAAAGAGTGATCATTAACAGATTGGACAAAGTTATTCTCCTTTAAAACACTGACAAGTTTTTCATTCCATTTTCTGGGAGCTTGTTTTAGACCATATAGAGACTTAACAAGTTTACAAACTTTATTTTTATTGTTCTCATTACAGAACCCTTTGGGAATGGTCATGTAGATATCCTCATCAAGATCTCCATACAAGAAAGCATTGTTAACATCAAGTTGAAAAAGAGGCCATTTGTTTTTACAATTTAAGGCAATAAGACATCTAACGGTGAGACATTTTTACAACAGAGAAAAGTTTCATCATAGTCTATTCCTTCCCTTTGGTTGTAGCCTTTAACAACTAATCTAGCCTTGTATCTATCAACTTCACCATTAGCTTTATATTTGATTTTAAAATCCATTTGTAACCAATAGGAGTTCTATTAGGAGGTAGACCAGTTATATCCCAAGCATGGTTTTCATTTAAGGCTTCAATTTCGAATTCATAGCATCTACCCAATTACTATCAAGGATAGCTTCTTCATAATGTAGGTTCAATACTTTTATTAAGACTAGAAGCAAAGCGATAATTATCTTTGTTAAGATTAGAGTAATTAACAACTTTTTCAACACCATATTTGACTTTTCCTTCAACAATAAAGTCATTTAGATTACTGGGCAACTTAGAAACTCTAGTTGACCTTCTAGCAGTAGTGGCTGGCAAGCCTTCTTCTTGAACAGAATTTTGAGTTGAATCAGAAGATGTATCAGCAGAATCAGAAGGTGAATCAGCAGGATGTGATTCATGTGATATAGTGACCTCAGAGTGTGTATTTTCATCTATGGAAGTTGCAACAGGTTCATCATCCCTAGTAGGATGACTCAAAACTGTGCTATCATCATGGGAATCAAAGAAATTTTTATGATTTAAATCTTTAGGCACATAAGTTTCAACAAAAGGTTTTGACACGTATTTTCATTTTGAAAGGAAAACAGTTTCATAAAATTTGACATCTACGGAGTAAAAGATATTTTTGTTTCTAAGCTTAAAAGTTTATAACCTTTTTTTTCATTTGAATACCCAATAAAAACACTTTTTTCAGATCTACTACCAAGTTTATCAGAATTGTTGAGAATGGTGGCATAGCATAAGCAGCCAAAGACTCTAAGAAGAGAGAGTGAAGGGTCATGCCCATATACTCGGAAGAAGGGAGACTTGCCAGACAACACTGAAGATGGTAACCTGTTTATGATATAAACAGCACTTAGAACACATTCAGACCAAAGATATAGAGGTAATTCCCCCTGAAACATGAGGGATCTAGCCACATTAAGGAGATGCCTATGTTTCCTTTCTGCAATACCATTTTGTTGAGGAGTATAGACACAAGAGGTTTGATGTAAAATTCCTTTTTCATGAAAGAAGAGTTGGAGCTTGTTATTGACAAATTCTGTCCCATTATCACTTCTGAATATCTTAACATTGTGTTCAAATTGATTAGATAGCATATGAGTGAAATTAACAATGGAAACATAAACATCATCCTCCCTTTAAGCATATACACCCAGACAACCCTAGAATAATCATCAACAATGGTTAAAAATATTTGTATCCTTCTCTTGCTAGTGACCTTGTAAGGTCCCCATACATCAAGATGAACAAGTTGACCAATTTTAGTAGATATATGTTCACTTGAGGAATGGTTCCACGTTTGTTTGGCTTTATTGCAAGTATCACAAAGATGGTCGATTCGGATGAATTATCAAGATTAAGAGTGGATTTAAGAATATGTAGGACTTGATCGTAGGATGACCAAGTCTTTGATGCCGAGATTTCTAGAGACATGACAAAGCAATACTGTTATTAGAAGCAATCTTACATGTGGAATCAATATTAAACATATATAGCCCATTGCATTGTTTACCAATCCCCACAATCCTTTTATGTAAATCCAGATATAGCAATTAGAATCATTAAACCCAACAAACATTTTATTGTCTCTAGCAATCTTATGAGCAGACAATGATGACATTGTACTCGGGAACAACGAACATCAAAAGAGTTAGGTCATTATTGACCTTTAAATCACCAATTTTAGTAATTAAGGCACGAGTACCATTGGGATGTCCAACAGTTAGACCAAGATTTGAAATGTCAACAACATTAATTAAAAGATTGGCGAAAGCAGTCATGTCTTGATTTGCACCGTAGTCAACAATCCAACCAAGGTGATGTTTCGGATAAGGTTTTTGTGTTGTTGTTAAAAATTTGTTGAAGTTTAGGTTAAACTTGATCGCGCCATTAAAGAAAGACTCATTAAGAAGACTCATAAGTCCGGAGATCTGCTTTTAGACAAAGAGACATGAGAGTTCTTGGCAATTTTATCGATGACATAATTAACCCGATGGAAACAATGTTTCACGACAGTTTAGTATTAAAGTTCCTTTTGCCATATCCATCAGGATAACCAACAAGATCATAGCATCTATCAATAGTGTGACCAGATTTTCTGCAGTTAGTGCATTTAAGATTCATGTTTGGTCCTCTATTGTTAGGGTGTAAATATAAGGCATCACCAGCACCCATAATACAGAGAAAGAATAGCAAGACAAATAGACATATAGGAGACAAATATAATAAGACAGACCAAGAATTACAGACAGAAATAATATTGCAGACAAACAATAAGAATAATAAGAATAATCAGACAAAGAATAACAGACATAGATAATAATAAGAATAAATAGACAAGAAGATAAGACTTTGTAATAAGAAACAACAAGCACCAAGCCTGTGGACTAGGATAAACCAGAGCAGGTATTCGTACCACTCAAAGGTGGCAGATCAAGATGTTAGTCTACCCGTTTGCACCCACAAAGACTTAAGTACTGTATGTTTGAAAAGAGACAAGATATAGACTTACGAGAAATATGCGTGGAAGAGCAAATCACAATTACCCAAGATTCACTTAGTCGAGGCTAATTGTAAGTAGAAGATAACCGTGATTACACCAATAGCAATAACCCCAAACCACCAATGGTTGCGAAGAGAATCAATGAGCTCAAGCTCGATACCATGTACGAAAGTATAGGCAAAACTAGATAAACAATGAAACTTTATTAAGATCTAAGCCGCAATAGTCGACTTAGATTAATAATATCAAATGTTACAAGATTAGATTAATGTCAATGAGACAATAATCATATGAATGTAAAGACAAGACAATATCGGTGAAATGATCTAAGAGAGGAGAAGAGTGATACAAAAGACTGCACACTCAGCGTATGTAACCCTAGAATAAGGGACTTATTAAATAGAGGATTAAGTAACATTAAGACCCTCTAACGGCTATATAAAATGCACTTCAAAGAAACAGAAGGCTTCAGCAGAAATGATAATCTTGGAACTTTAAACCACAAATGCTTTGTCCACGTTTAACCCCTGTACTAAGCCTGCAAAGAACATAACTTGAGAGCCATTAGGAATTGATAGAGTGACATGTTTGCCACAGATTATTACCCCAAAATTCAACAATAACCAAGTTTCTTGTTGACAAAAGAGCATGTAAAGTTATGAATGCTTAATTATCTTTTTATTTTTGAGTTTATAGTCAAAGGAAAAGCAAAGACTAAAAAGATTTCGAACAAATATTCAAATTTATAAAAGATAAATATATAATGGTAAAATATACTGTATATTTTACCAAGCAAATTAACTCTAAATATTATCAAGCTATTATAAAATGAAATCATCCGTTACATCATCTACAAAATTACAAATTTACAACAAATACATAAGCAATTATTATTATTATTATTATTATTATTATTATTATTATTATTATTATTATTTAAAAAAAAAAAAAAAAAAAAAAAAAAAACCTTTACAATGTGACGTGAGTTTAATGTAATGTCTATGTATTTAATGTGCTGAGAAATTTAAAGCTAAGAGCATCCATTATACATGTTAAAAAATAAGTCTAAACAGTTATGAAGGGTTCCAATAAATTTTATACTATAGCGAGGAATCATTTCATGCTTAAGAACATGAAAATATATAAGATTTTGAAAAGGTCCAAAAAGTGTTTGTTATCTTTTTTTGATTTTTGTTTTTAGCTAAATAATAAATAACATTAAAATTTTGGAACAATTTTTAAACTTCAAAAGCTTTATATTCATAGTAGGAATAAGTTTATAATATAAAAAGTTTTAAGAATTAATAACATTATAAGAGATAGCAATTTTATAAATCTTTAATAGGTTCATCCATAGCGAATGCCCTAAGAGCAAATACAACACTAACGCCCTAACGGCGTTTTGGAGCAAATTAACGGCGTTATGCCGTTATCACCCTGGACCTCCGGCGTTATTTCGCGTTAGTCCCCACAAGTTAGGCTAACGCCTGCTATTTTTTTTTTATTTTTTTTTTTTATTATTATTATTTTTTTTCATTTATGCCCTAAATGAGGGGTTGTTTTTGTAAATTGTTGGGAATGTTATTGATGTTATTGTTGTGGGTGTTTTTTTGGGATGTTAATGTTAAATGTTAAAGCTGATGTGGCGCTGACGTGGACGGTGTTATTGGTGTTATGGTATTATTGTTGTATATGCTCTAAGAGCATCAACAATAATTGAACTTTATATATGTTTATAAGCTTGCTTAATCATCACTTTATAAGCCTAGGTTATAAACCTATTTTCCACAATATATAAAACTTATACAATTAAATATTGCGATTCATGATAATTATGTTTATAAGCTTGCTTAATCATCATTTTATAAACCTAGGTTATAAACCTATTTTCCACAATATATAAAACTTATACAATTAAATAATGCTATTCATGATAACACATACATTAAATTGTGAAAATGTTTAAGAATATGTACATATTCATGTCAAAATGATATGATATAAAACACAAGATCATTATGATTAAAACAAAACCTAAAACTAATAGCTTTTAAACATTTTCATGAAACTGTGATTGTTGATCCTCTAACTTTTAAACTTTTAATAGCTTTTAAGCAAAAAAGAAACAACATTAACGTACCACCTTATGTTCAAATTTACCCTCATTATTTAGTTATTTAAGGAAAATCTCAAAGCTATTAAAAGAAATGGACTTCAGGTCCAAACTCATAAACTGTAAAGAAAAAAACTGAAAAAATGAAATGGAGATGCGGGGTATCGATCCCCGTACCTCTCGCATGCTAAGCGAGCGCTCTACCATCTGAGCTACATCCCCTTCTGGTTAAATTCTAACAAGTCTTTCAAAACAATACTAAACTAACAATTCGTTTGAGTTTTTAACCTGAAGTGCTCTTGAAACGCCAACCAAAAAGTCACCAACTTGCACGCTCCGAACTGATCAATGTGATGAAGAATACTGTAAGTACAACTACTCTTGAATCAACTACTGGTATTTTTGATTATCCTTGAGAGGATGAATATTTACTATTTAGTAGTACTCGCAATAAAAACTGTTTATGATTATTTTGCGTGTCATTTTATATTTAAGTTACCACTAAGAAGAACTAACATTATCTACGTTAACAACTTCAAACAGCCGTTTTGTTGTAACCGACTTTCCGTTTTTCACTGTTTCTTGTTATATAACCCTGTCATGTCTTAAAACTCAAAGCCAAATACCAAAAAAAAAAAAAAAATTGTTACATATTCAGGTCATTTCAAACTTGTTGCACATCATGATTGTCATAGACGGAACTTGAGTGAAATTATTAGGAGGGCCGAGTGCTATATAAGTTAATTTGGGACGGCCAAAGTTGTACTGTCCTTAAGCAAATATAAGGAAAATTTCAAAGTTTTGGGAGGGCCGTGGCCCTCCCCGGTCTCCACTAAGCTCCGTCCATGATGATTGCATATTTGTGGCTCTACAATGAACACAAGGTAGTTATCTTATAAATGCTAATAGACCACTTTACATGTCTAGTTTTTTGATAAATGAAATGGGCATATTATCCTTGCTGTTTGCAGCACAAATCTTCTCCGCATCAACCTATATTTTTTGCAATAAAAATTACAAGAAACACTTCATGTATCAGTTAAAACACACTTCTTGGAATAAATTTTGTTAAAACATCAACTCATGAGCCATTGGGAAACCATTGAGCTATAAGTTCGAGCATAATTACATGGTCAAAAAGAGTTGGTAAACATGAAATAGACATAACAACAAGTAAAAATGGCTGCAGGCTGCGGCCCCAAATGAAATTCCTTGTTTAAATTTACAAAAAAACACGAAGAAAAAAAAAGCTGTACCTTGCCTTTTGTCATTGTTCTTTGTTGTATGTAACTAAGGGAGGAGGGAGTGCATGGTCGGGTACCACTCGAGTATACTCGGGTATTTCGGGTACACCGTCCCCACTGAATAGGGTACTTGATTCTGGTATACAAATCGGTTTCACAAGCCGATCTTTCTTCTATATTTTTTTTTGTCTTTTTTGAAAGGTAGTGATAGGGTAGGATCGGGTACCACTCCCTCCACTTAGGGTAGTGTTAAGGTAGAATTGGGTAGTTTTGAGTTAGAGGGTTTTTATTGGATAGAGGTGATGTGTACCACTCCCTCCTCCCTAACTAGTTTTAGAACCGTGTACGCACGAGGTTTAAATAGATAGTATAAAAGGTAAATAATATTTTAATAACTTTGTTTTTAAGTTAAATATTGAAACAATTCGTAAATTCATGATTTAGTAATGTTTAAGATTTTGTTATAAAACTATATTAAATTTTTAATACTTATATAGTTATAATACCCGTGCACGTACAAGTTTACATATATTAGACATAAATTTTAATAGTGTGACTAAATTAGCTTCAATTTTGACTTTTATTAGCCAATGAAAATGCTCAATTTTACCACGTAGCCGGAATAGTGCACTCTTATTAGTCCAATTGCTAATTGATGAGTTTTCTTTTCTGGAATTCTCTTTTTATATAAGAGATAAGACATGAAGATCCGAGATTCATACAGATTTATTGTCTATATCTTATGCTGAAATGTGCAAGTCATGTGTTTATATAGTTGTGTGTTAAAAAAAAAAAAAAAAAAACTTTGTGTTTATATTAAGTGCTAGCAGATGCAGATTCCTTAGTTTCCTCGAGGAACATTGCCTTCCAATGAAGTCTTTGGAAGTCTAATGTCCAAAATCGTGTCATTATTCACATACGCCTCGATTTTCTTCCAATCTGTGTTTTCAGGCAATTCTAGTCTTCGAACAAAGCCATGTTCCCACCATTTGCCACTCCTCCAGTCCGCTGCAAGGGATTCTCCTTTGTGCTTCCAAATCCCACTGATTTCCATAACTTTCCCGCTGTCGACATAAACTTGAATGCTGATTTTTTCTAATTCTGTTGCAATAAGACGAGCTGATCAAGGGACATTGTTCTTGTCGAGTGTAAGCTCTTTCACAATCACTTTTAGTAGTGTTTATTTACAAATTTGTTTATTTACAAACGTTCTTAACAAAGGAAGGTAACAAACTTTTGTGAGTTTTATAGGTGACCAACGGTAGCCAATTTACCAACACCCAGAATTTTAGTGCAACCTTATTTTACTTGGTTACCTACATTGTGTCTAGTATTGCTTATGTAAATGCTAATTATGAAATTAATCCTAAGTGTTTGAGTTGAACTGATTATCTAAATATTTTAGAGTGAACTAACACTTAAAAATAGGCACATAACGCTTAGTTTTAACCATATAAGCTGTTTATAATATATAAGCAATCACAAACATCTTACTAGTTAAAACGACGACCAAAAATAAAAAAACTGACATGTCGATAACTTTGACCAAGTTTTTACTTTTTTTACTTAGGTGCACCTGAATGTTAACTTGGATAAAAAATGGTTACCCGGAAATGAAATTTGACCAAAGTTGGTCACCTTTCACAAAATATGCCCCTTAATCATCTGTAAAATTAATGAGTTAAACATGTATAGGAATATGAAAGTAACATGGTGCTAGAAATGAGCAAAAGACTTACTGGGTAGTTCGATTTTAAAATATAACACCCGTCCGTTTGAAACCAATCCACACACGGGTTCTCAAGATCGACAACAATAAACCTGGTTCAAATTCCCAAAGTGGAAACGCATCTGATGGATCAAAAACTTTTTAAACAATAATGGTCCAAACAACGATTTATCACCAAAACCTTATGCACCATTGGACCTCCTTTGGCCATAAATGCAGCAAAACATCTTCTTTAAAGGAACGCGCCATTTATGTGGAGACTGGTCCTCTAATTCTACCTCAAGTTGTCTGCCAGTCATTATTTAGTCTCGAGCCAAGTTTAAGTTTAGATGTTTAAGACCTCATATAGTTTTTAAGTTACACGAAAAGCATAAAGAATATTATATCGGATTGGAATATATGGAAGACTGTAAAGTTGTGGGAATATTGTGTTTTCCAGATATTTCATGAGCGAATTTCGGCACTACAATCAGCTATTAGGAAATGTGGCTTGATTCAGAAGTTATATCCTTTTGATCACACAATTCATTTCACTTTTGGTTATTATTGGGCAATTTTATGGTCAGGAATTAAAAAGAACATCTTTGCGATAAAAGCAACATGATGAAAAGAATATTTGTTATGGAAGCTGTTGTCATATTACATTCATTAGTGGACTTAACTTTAGCTCTAAGAACAAAAAGAGAGTTGAATTTGTGGGATAACTGACTTGCAACTACTTGTGTTGTGGCATCTGTATTATGAGTTAGTAGTGGGCATTTTAAAGGTATGGTTTTGGTGTGTTTCCTGTGTTTTGTCTTGAGTTTCATAGCAACTTTTTAGTAAGTGGAGTATTTTCTCTTCCTTTACAGATTTGTACTTTCCATTTGGCAACACCTTTTCAACAAAACTCAAATTTTAAAAGGAAAATGGTTGAGATGCCTAATTTATGTGACTAATTTCATGCTTAATTTATTCATTTAGTGACACATGTATTTCATTTATTCTCACTCCTCTTATTTACTATTGATTTTGACATGTATTCCAAGATCCTTGTTAGGCATCAAATTAGGCATATGAATTAGTCATGCCAATCACTACTCTTTTTAAACACCTCTTTTATGTTAGAGCACTAGGTATGGTGCTATCCGATAACACGTTATTGGTATGGCACATCAGCGCCACCTCATCTCCATCCAATAACACACCAATAACTAAAACACCCCTCCCTCATAACACATCACTAACATGTTATTAGGTCCTACAAAATACCTCACTAAAAATAACCACTCACTCACAATACACAAAATAAAAAATAAAAAAAAAAACACAAAAGAGCTTGAGCCATTTTACTAACTCAAATTCATTTGGCTCAACTTTGGCATGTTGGCCGGTATGGTGGCTCACGAATGGCACGACGAATGACATGTTAAAAGTCTAACATACCTTGTGCTCTTAATTGGTTTATATATTTTTTAGGTGGGAAGGTAGGTGACTATATATGCTGAATGCTGATCCCTCTTTAGCTCCATCACTGAAGAAAGGTAGATGTCACGAAACTTCTACATTCTATCACCGAATATATAACGAGTATTTGATCCCTCTTTAGCTCCATCACTGAAGCAAGGTAGATGTCATGAAACTTCTACATTCTATCACCAAATATACATAGAGTATTTGTGCTATAAAAACACTGTTAGAATGTAAGAATTGAAATTTCGTTGCTATAAGCGTATAACATATTAGATACTTTCTCTCTCAATATTTTGAAAGTTAGTTGTTTTGATTAATAAAGAAAACTGAAATCTTGATGGCGAAACCCATTTTTTCTAGTGTGTGTCTGCACATGCCTCATTTTTCTTCCATTCTCATTTCTATCCATCAATATCGGGTAAAAATATACCCTATATACACGACATACACGTGTAGGGCCAAGATTACGTTCTACAATTAATTCAAGACAATGTCGTGTATATATTTACCCTATATACATGACATTGATTTTTTTATTCGTTATATAGCCAATGTCGGGTAGATACTTATACTACATACACGACATGCATTTTTTAATGAAGTGAAATGGAGCCAATGATTTGAAGTAATGATTTAATTGAAGTAGAATAAAAAAGTGATGATGGAGCCAATGCATTTTTTATTCTACTGTATTTCTTTTCTATATAGCCAATCATCACTTTTTTATTCAATGTCGTGTATAAAAACAATGTCGTGTAATATTATACCCGACATTGTCTATACCTCGTCCTATTTTGAATAAAAAATCCATGTCGTGTATATAGGGTAAAATAATACCCGACATTGGCTAGATGATGAATAAAAAAATCAATGCCGTAATACACGACATTGTCTTGAATTAATTGTAGAACTTAATCTTGGCATTACACGTGTGTGTCGTGTATATAGGGTATATTTTTACTCGACATTGATGGGTAAAAATGAGAATAAAAGAAAAGTGATGGCACACGCACTAAAAAAAAATAAGTACTACAATAATTTTCGCATCTTGATGCATTATCAGCCCCTTTTACGAATAAAAATTAATGACTTTATATAAAATTTTGGTGAGATTATGTAGATAAATATGGACTTTTTATAAAATGTTGCATTTAATAAAAAAAAATGATAAAATTTCTGTGAAATTAAACACAATATGTTATATGAAACTAGCAGGGTACTCGCGTATTGCTGCGACGGATACTCTGTGATTAAAGTTTAGGCGTTCACAAAATATTTATGACGAACTGATTAACCGGAGAAAAAAAAACGATCTCAGCCCGACCTAATTCACCTGTTTTTACCGGTTCCGACTAGTCATCTCTGTTTCGTTTTTGAACGGCTTTTATTAGCTAGCCGAACCGATGATGACCTCGGATTCCGGTTGAACCCGTTGGTCCGGTCTGGTTTTCAAATCATATGTACCATCAACTTGTTAGCATATAAATTGTATAAAGCTTTGTATGTTTTATTTGTTTGTACAATGCGTATAATAATATGTATTTTTTTTTATTATAGGGATGCTTTAAAAATAATATTAATTAGTGTGTCTAATAATGTATTCTTAATTTTAAGATTTTGATATGTGTATTTAATTGATTTGTACCAAGTGCTTTATATGTTGTATATCTTAATTTTAAGACTTTTGATATTTAATGTGTTTAATGTTAGGAAATTAAGTTTTAGAGATATTTAATGCTTCAAAATAATTGTGTTTAATGTACGTATACATTTTGCTTTGTTAGTTGTATTGCTTAATTTTTAGAAAAGTTTTATAAGATAGTTAAATAATAAGGGAAATTTGAAAAATGACATTGAAGATGACATTTATTTCTAACTTAACTCAACTTTGTGTCATATTGCTAAAACTAAGATTATTTTTTCAAGAGATTACCCTCCCGACACCTTACTTTTCTACCTACTTTTGTGATTTCTCTCTCCAATTGTGAATCCTGCGAATAAAATACGAAACATGACCTGGCCACCTGCGACACATTACAAAACTATTTTCCTTTCAATTT
This sequence comes from Chrysanthemum lavandulifolium, assembly GCA_022545495.1. Taxonomy (NCBI): domain Eukaryota; kingdom Viridiplantae; phylum Streptophyta; class Magnoliopsida; order Asterales; family Asteraceae; genus Chrysanthemum; species Chrysanthemum lavandulifolium. Next base: position 222,661,886 of record CM040243.1, on the reverse strand, counting down.
TCATCTAGCCCAAGTAAAATCACATCCTTAATCATTTTATTCATTTTTATTAAACCTTGGTGTCCTTTTCACTCCATTTCATTTTTTACAATCGCCCTTCACTTGAACATTCCACATTTGAACATTTCACAACGAAAATTACAATATTGTGATGACGGTAAGTGTTTATTCTTGTATATTCTTGTTACGTTTATTTTCTTCATAGATTTCTAGTTTAAACCAGATTACGGGCTAGTACGATACATTACGATTGTTATCCAATGCATAAATTGCTTGTCTACTGTGCATATATCTTGTTATTCTAAATCTTTATTGGATCTAGCTTTCCTCATTAATATCCTAATTTGTTATCATATAAAACGTTCAAATTTTTATTGCTTACAACGAAGATTAGGAATGGGATGCCAAAGAATGGTTGTTCTATACGAAGAGATCGGTGATCGTTGTTCCCAAGGGGGAGGGGGGACACTTGTGCAACCTAACTGTTGGGTTCAGTAAATACCCAAACCCCTTAATCTAGGATTTGAATAGAAAATAGCCCAAGTGTTTAATCTGTTAACACAAACAGGTCACCGAGTGCATAGTCTCTCGGTGAGTCGTCTTCGTGATACTCAAGATGAGGCGAAGAAGAAGTCTCTCCACCAAGAAGGCGGAACTTAAAGGGTGAAGACCGAGTCAAGAAGAAGATGATGGATTCAAGTGAGTGATGACAATAACTCATCAATCCTAAGATCCTCTCCAACTTCTTACATCAAGACAAACCAAGTAGAAGACGAAGGATGTAAAGATCAAGAAAGAGCGGGACAAGGCGGGAAAAGGTTGAATCATATAAGACGAAGTCCTTATCAACCAAAGTCAACTTTCCCTGAATGGCAAAGATCGTGCTCGGTGTCATCACCGAACTTAGGAAAGTAGTCTTGTCTCTTACCTAGAATAGTCTTTAGAACAAAGACAAAATACATCGAGATTTTGTCTTCAGATGATGTCGGTTGTCACTTAGGAAAGAGTCAAATATCATACATGTATAAATAGCATAAGAGATGGAGTGAAAAGGTTAAGCTTTTGAATTGTAAAACACACATACACGAAGCCATCTTTTCACTCCTCAAAATACAACTTAGTTCCCGAGATAGCTCGGTGAACTCTAAGAGTTGTGCTCGGACTTAGCCCCGAGCTTAGAGGAGTCACCCAACTTTGTCATTTCAATCCCAAGTACTATTCGCAAGTACTTAGGTAACGTATTATTTGTTGATTTATTTCTATAAGAATATGATGTTGAAAATTACTTAGTGTGCTTTTCTTATGTTAATTTCACCATAGTTCATTATTAACTTGTTTTACAAACTTAAACTGTTTTAAACGATAGTGAACGGAAACAACAAGTGGTATCGAGCAAGGCTAATTATAAAACTCGCTTTTAGGCCTCTCTAAAGTTTTTAAATTAGGATCCTAAATGGTCAAATTGATGTACCCCAACTAGTCGATAAAAGGGTGGAGCTTATTCACCAAGTTGCCCTAGACTTGAAGTTGGTAAATTCAACAAATGGAAAAGCGAATGCTTTGCTATTTGATTGGATGGAACCTTATTATATCAAGTGTATAAATGAAGGTCCATTTGTCCCAAAGAGGTCAAGGGGTTGCCCAAACACGAAGCTCGGTGGACCAGGATGAAAGGAGTGGTCAACCAGACCAAAGACTCAAAAGTATCATAATATCTTGTCTTCCGACGATATTATGGAGTTCGTTATAAGTCGTAGTACGACTAAGCAAACTGGATGACCTAGTTCATAATCATGAAGGACCATCGATACCAAGGAAAACATGATAATGGACACAAACTCGAGTATAACACCTTGTGGCTAAGGACTCGAAACTCTCTCTCAAACTTACACGGTACAAAACTCTTTTAAATGAATTGTCAAATGATGGTGTTAAGTTGTCCAAACATGAAATCAATGTTGGTTTTGTCACGCCTCCCCGAGAAGTGGTTGAATTTCTCTCGTGGACTTAGGAATGCTAATCATATCCAAAATCTTGAGCTTCACGAAATTTATGGGAAATTTGTCTATGAGGAAAATCTCATCAGCAGACGATACCATGACTTAAAGAAGTCTCAGGAAGTCAAGAAGTC
>CM040243.1:222515966-222659629 GCA_022545495.1 Chrysanthemum lavandulifolium | reverse complement strand
ACCACCACCTCATCACCAATATCATCTGCTTTCTATTCTAACAATGTTGTGCAAGATTTTCGTGAAAATTCGATGATGAGCCCGATGAGAGATCAAGTGAGGAGTACCTAAATGACCGAACACCGAATTTCATGAAAGGGCACTCCTTGCTAACTCTCGAAGGTTTATAAAAGAAACAAAGGTTTTTCAATGCCAAAGCAAATGAGGACACCGAATGCTTTATGTGTCACAAAAGAGGTCATTTTGCAAAGACTGCTTTTCAAAAACAATTTCGAACCTCTTATAAACCATGAGGGTCAAATCACCCTCGTGCTTTAGCAAATTTCAACCAAAATCTATCGGTCTCATCAAAATTTCAAAACAACTGATCAAAACAAAACTGCTGACTTTGAAGCTAAGTATAAGAAAGTCAAAGCTAAGCTTGCATTGCTCGAGGCCGTCCCTCGAAACAACAAAAGTGTTCAATGCATGCGGGGTAAAAACAAAGGCCTTGTTCTTGAGACCTTCGATTGGGATGAAGAGCCGGTGTCATCGATGATGAAATGGTGCGTGTCGGTGCATCGATGGCCCTCTCGAAGAGGACAAGCTAGCAGCTTGGAAAGAATCATGCCGAAACGGGTAATGGGTCAACATCACTATGAATAAGGTAAACATCTTACTATCTATGGATGATGACTACGATTGGCGATCTTATATGAATTATCTTAATGTTGACCTAAAGTTCGTAGAAGAGCAAAGATTAAATCTCTTTCAAAATACAACAAGCTAAGTTTTGAATTAAACAAGTGTAGAGATGAACTACTTATTTTAAAACAAGCCAAGCTTGAGGTCACACCTTGCAAATTCAAAACACCGAACTAGTTAAGAGAAATCGTGCTCTTCAAGACGAACTTAAAAGGAACAAGATATTCTTGATAGTTAGATCGCTAAGAATCCCAAGGTCTTTGATCTTTGTGGGTGCCCTAGTAGCAAAAAGAGAGTCATAGGTGAAGATCATCTCCCGACTCTCGCAACAAAGACCAAAGTTCAAAACCATTTGTGTCCGGTGGTATGATTACTAACATGTTGACAACTCCAAATTCCAAAGATCGGATTGAGCGGGTTAATCACGAGTAAGCTTCCAAACTTGATTCGGAAGGATTCTTGAGCTCGAGAGCCAAGCTCTTAAGAGCATGCTAGGACTTCCCGAGATGACCGGTGGTACCGAACACATCTCCGAGTCCGGCGTAATCTGAACACCGCTTCCACCACGAAACCTCTTGAGGTCCGATCCAAGCTCGAGCTTACTCCTCTAAAATTCAATCATCACTCACCAAAGGAAAGGTCTGGACTTGGTAGAACCATCCTACAAAGACAAGCAAAATGATGGATCTAAGACACTCTCCTTGTGTCAATGATATTTTGTATAATATTATCAAGCAAGCGGAATTTACTTAAATAATACTTAGAAGACGAATTATATGATGTATGAGAGTAAACACAAAACTCAAGCTCCAATATTATTAATGAAATAATACGAGTGATCTTAGTTTCACTAGGGTTACACCTTGAAGATTTCGTAGGTAATATTGTAAAGTAATACGCACCTCAGACAATGACCTAGGATCTCCTTTTATACAACAAGGAGTCCTTTACAAGATAAGTATATAGCTAACATAATAGAATATACACAAAATCTATTCTATACTTATCAATACGCGTTTAACCATATCATAAACTAATAGCGTGGTAATAAATAACTTGCGGTGGGAATATGTTTCCACCGCTAGTGTTAAACCAAGCGATGTAAACCACTTACTATCCGTGGTAACGGATTATTCCCAACAATCCTTCCCTAAACTTATGATTTCTCGCAAATCAATAAGTTTCTTCAATATGTATTAACTTCAAGGATTTGGGAATTCAATCAAACACTTCACTTCTTTTCTCTTAACTTTTGTATAGCTCTTGAACACCGATCTTGAAGCCTTTGTAATAATGCTCGACCTTCTCACCGTCTTCATTAACTCGTATGTGTAAGCTTAACATTCTCAGTAAGAGCTCCACTCTAAGTGGATATTCTTTCTCGAAGCATGAAAAGTCTTCTATTCATTGTAGAGACATGATGAACATCACATGAATCATAATAAAACCATTTTGTACCAAGACATGTGAATAAGGTTTTCCAAGATTCATCATCGATTTGGTTCAAAAAGCCTTCTAAGATTTACCCATAACTCCATCTCCTTTGTATCTTTGAGATCTTGACCATTAAACCTCTCTTGAACTAATTTCCATAATGTATTAAGGTCATCTCTCAAAAGCTTTAATAAGATCTTCAAATGTTATGAAAGATGAAGTTTCTCCTCCCACCTTGTAATCTTCCATGTTGAAGCAAGATTGCTAGCGAGTGTAAACTTCCCAATCAATGATAGGATGTCGAATTTGCGGTGGTTCGGATAAAAATCTCATCTTCAATCACAATCATTTCGATAATTTGATCTTTAGTGAACTTCTCAAGAGGGAATCTCCTTCTCGATAGACTTTGTATGATCTTCATCAACCTTAGTCTTCTTAATAGTTCGAGAATCACCGATTTTGGCCTTTCTCTTCAATCTAGGAAATATTCTTTCTTCTTCTTCGTAACCCATTGGAATAAAAGATTTATCTTGTTTCACGCTCTATAGTAAGCCCTTTCAACTTGATCATCGACATTCCTATGAATTGATGCCTTTTCCATTACCAACATGACAACAATAAGTCTTCATATATGCAAGTATTTGTGCCTTGGTTGGTTGTCTTTGTTTCTTCCGATTCTTCTTGACCGAACGATTAAATTATCAAGTGCTTGATTGTTCTTCATCATAATGAAATCTTTCAACCGAGCGCTTCTTTGTTCCTCGCTTAAAGATGCATCGACAACAAGGTCAATTGCCTTTTCTTGATTTACGGATTATTATCTACCGAAACCGAATATCTTCTTCATGGGAACATAACTAAACTCGGAGCTTTCTTTTCATAAGATGGGTTGGACAAGGAAATTGAATCAACATCTTCCATTCTATCCAATCTTTGAGCTTCCAAAAGCTAGCAACTTGTATTTCTTTCAACCTTTTCTTTTCAAAGAACTCTTTCAAAGAATTTGATCTTCTAAAATCTTCTTAGCAAGTTCTCTATCATGATCAATCGAACTTGTTTTTCTTTGAAACCTTCCCTTTAGGTTGTCAGACATCTTCCATAACCGCTTTACCCTTATTATCCTTCAAAGTATCAAATTCTTCACTTGCGGTGGCAAGAATTGGCTCTGCAGTGGAAATATCATCGATGGTAAAATCGATTCCATGCTTAGAAAATGTCTTGATCTTCAAGTTGCTCTCCATGAGAATTAGCTTCCTTTGTTCCTTTAGTTGTATCTCCTTCATCTTCAAAATTAATTTTCCTCCCTCGTCGAACTCGCTTTCCTCCCCTGTTTGGAAGAATTTCCAAAATCATGACTAGTTGAATCACCATTAGAAGGTGAGGATGAAGATGAAATCACCGCCTTTGCAACCGCTTGTGCTTTTCAACCTCTGCACCTCTTCTTTAAGGTCTCGAATCTCATCTTTAACAGATTGAACATCCTTGCATGTTGCTTCTTGAAAGTAGCCAATGTGTTTTGTAGAGAATCAACTGTTTTGCTAATTTGGTACACATAACCATCAATTCCAATTGGTTTCCATCGCCTCGGCACTTCCAACCGTGTTACCCGTTGGGAGAGGTGAATCATGGGGCATTGGTCCGCACTCCTCCATAGTAGGACTAGGTGGAAGTCTAGAACCACCAACGCTTGTTCCTAGACCAAAAGGTTCGAAACTTCTTTGTGTTGTCATGAGAGGAGTTGATTGTTTTGACATTCTCTCATAGGTTCTTGAAATCGGTGGTGTATAATCAATGTTGGGTACATTAATTATAGGTGTAGTTTGTTCGATTGAAATTTTAGCAAGCATTAGGGGTAGGAGAGGTGTAAAAATCATATTGCCATCTTTATTCAAATTTTGAAAAACTTTAGGCTTTAGGCAACCGATTTGATAAGCGATGTGTGAGGTTGCGCTTGAAATTCATTAAGCACGACTTGCACAAACACAGGATACATTAAAATTTGGTTTTACTTTGTACATTGCCTTTCATACCGGTAAAAATATAGTTGGACAAGTTGAAAATCTTATCGATGACTAGACAAACCAAAGGATAAGCCATGGTTGAACTAAATTGCTCATAAGATGTTTTCTTAGGAATAAGACAATGTAACAAGGTATGAATCAAAAATCTCCAATGAGGACAAAACCACTCTTTTGAAAGTAGACTTTTTGTCGGTGGTATCATACCCCATGGATGATAAAGTATCATGAATGTCGACATAGGTAATGTGATGAGACCATTGAGATCATCCAAGTGAAGTACTCTCCTTAGGGATGCCTCAAGAACATCAATAGTTACCCCATCTACGGTGGCTCAGAGAGCATCCATCGTTTCATGTGTATCTCTATTCTCAAGTGTTATGGATGAAAGAAAGTCCAAAACTGCTTGATTTGAGAGATATAGATTGTGGGTTTGAAAAGCAAAGCATACCTTATATGAGTGGTATGAAGAAAATCCACAATCTGATGAAAACAGGGCCACTCTTCTCGGTATTCTTTTGTAAGTAGGCCACTAGGTTGTGCTCATCTGCAAATTTCAAAGAAGCCATAGAAACTTTTGATGAAAAATATGATTATGTCAATAAGAATTGAAGTAATGACTAGCCAATTGAGAGAAAAAGATATATAGGGTTAGGGTTTATAATTGATGCGCAAGTAAAATTATCTTTAGAAAGTAGGTATAATATAGAAAGAAGATATTTTACTTAAAATATTAACCCTATATATATGAATATCGCGGTTACTTTCAACGGCTAGTAAAATTTAATTATCGACATAATCGGTTATAGTAACTAGAACAACGTGGTAAAATAATATGTCGCTGGAAACGTGAACTAGCAGGTGGTAATTTTCACAAAATTTCAAAGAGCGATGGGAAATAAAATCATTAGTAAACTAAATCGCTCCCATCATAGTTTTTAGTAAACTATCAACTATCAACGGATTTGATATGTCTTTACCATGAGCCGTTTGCTATGGACTAGCCAACTCTTAATCATAAAGAATATGGTGAGTTGATAACCATATAGTTTTGGTAAACTATCAACCATAAACGGATTTGTCAAGTCTTTACCAAGAGTGTTTGCTCGGACTAGTTGATTCTTATGTGTATTAGACATGGTGAATCAATAACCATTTGATGTGTATCTTAGATATACACCTTTAACTCAACTTCTCATCGAACATAATATACAAACTCATACAACAATTGCATTACCCTACACCTCCCCTCAACACCAAAAAAAAAAAAAAAAACATTTATGGATTAAGCATTCCAAGACTTGTTACCAAGTACTGAAATCTTCCCACATCAAGACCTTTTGTTAACAAATCAGCATAGTCGTCATCAGTAGGAATTTTGACAACTTGAATTAGTCCCTTTTCATAGCAATCTCGAATGAAATGGTGTCTAATTTCAATATGTTTGGTCTTTGTGTGTTGAACAAGATTCTTGATTATGCAAATGGTACTGCTATTGTCAATATGTATGATGGTATTCATGAAATTGTACCCATAGTCCAAGAGTTGATTTTGAAGCCATAATACTTGAGCACAACAACTTGCAGCAGCAATATACTCTGCTTCAGTTGAAGAATTAGCCACCATTGTTTGTTTCTTGCACTGCCATGACACTAACCTGTTACCAAGAAATTGACATCCACCAGTTGTAGATTTTCTATCCAAGCTAGCTCCAGCATAGTCACTATCTGAGTAAGTAACCAGATCTAAAGGAGAATCTCTGGAGTACCACAATCCCAGAGTAGGATATGCTTTAAGATATCTGAAAATCTTCTTCACAAAGATCAAGTGAGAGAACTTGGGAGTAACTTGAAACCTTGCAGTGCACACACAAGAAACATAATATCTGGTCTAGATGATGTAAGATACATCAAAGAGCCAATCATAGACCTATACATGTGCACATCAACAGCTTCACCACTATTTTCCTTAAGAAGTAGATGTGTAGTCTTGTCTGCAGGAGTACTAGATGACTTTGCATCAGTAAACTTGAACTTCCTTAGTATCTCAGCCACATATTTATCTTGATTAATGAAAATACCATCTGGCTTTTGTAATACAAAGTCCCAAAAGAATGTGAGTTCTCCATAGAACTCATCCGAAATTCTTCTTTCATCAGGTTTCTCAAAATCTTTGCACATCTCTGTCTTTGTAGACCCAAAATGATATCATCAACATATACTTGGACAAGCAAGATATCATTCTTGTCTTTCTTGATGAACAAAGTTTGATCCACTCGCCTTTATGAAACCCATTTGCAAGAAGATAAGTAGTTAAGGTTTCATACCATTTCCTTGGTGCTTGATGCAAGCCATACAAAGCTTTAACAACCTCAGAGACTTTGTTAGGATATGGGGTCTTCAAAGCTCGGAGGTTGTGAGACATAAACTTCTTCATCTATCTCCCATATAGAAAAGCACTTTTACATCCATTTGATAGACTTTAAAGCCCATAAAAGATGCATAGGCTAAGAACGACCTAATTGCTTCAATCCTTGCAACAGGGCAAACACTTCTTCATAGTCAATACCTCCTCTTAAGTATATCCACGAGCTACAAGCCTAGCTTTATTTCGATAACAATTCCCTTTCATCTTTCTTGTTTCTGAACACCCATTTAGTACCTATTACCTTCTTGCCAGAAGGCAAATCACAAAGCACCCATACCTTTTGAAGCTTAAATTGAAGCAACTCTTCTTGCATTGCTTCCACCCAACTGTCATCTTTAAGTGCCTTGTAAACATTCTTTGGCTCCATTTGTGACAGAAAACACATAAATAGACATTCATTCTTGCCTTAATGTATTTTAGATTCATATATTTTACTTATGAATCCATGAACATCAGGCAACTTTGTTTGTCTTCTAGTCTTCACAGGTGAATAGACATCCCCAATCACATTTTCAAGAGGATGTGATTTATGAATAGAAGTGTGGAGTCCGAGGAACCCAATCTCTTGGCATATTAGAAATTTCAACATCATTGGCTTGGGCTTCCATAGTAATGGAGTGGTGATTCCCACATCCGGTGTTGCGGTGGAAACACTTTGTCGAACAAAGGAATCGAATTGTCACCGCTTTCAAAATTATCATCATTCAAATTACTATTTCCTTCTTTTTCCAAATCACTAGAAGGATGAACAACTCCAATTTTTAGTAAATTATTATCATCTGCATAGTCCCAAAGAGGTAGACTAAAATCATCTTGATCATCTCATCCTCTTTGCTTGGTTCATCATCATCAAGAAACTCTTCGATCCTGCGCACTTCAAAAGAAGATGTGCTTGTAAAACAGCACATAATTCATAGTATTTGTTAGAGTATCAAGATCAAACGGTCTTTACGGACCGCCTTTGACATTGACTTTATTTTCCGGGAACTCAACATGCGATTTTCTTCAATCTTTTGGGTTCTTAAGTTGAATACTCGAAGCTTTACTAACCATGGAATGCCCAACAAAATACCCTTCATCGACCTTTTCATCAAACTTGCCGGATAATCTAAGGTATTGAGAATGGATACATGACACCCAAATGGTCTCATGAAGTCGAGGGTAGGTGGTCTTCCCAAACAATTCATAAGGTGTCTTGTTCTTTGTCATTACTACTAAAACCCTGCTTTGCACATAACATGCAATGTTAACTGTTTTCAATTAAAAAGTAATTGGCAATTTAGAATCGGCCAACATAGTTCTAGCAACTTCTATCGTCCTGCTTTCTCCTCTCAAGAACACCATTTTGTTGAGGAGTTCTAGCCACACTAAATTCTCTTTTAATACCTTTATCTCTTCAAAACTCATCCATAACTCTATTCTTGAATTCAGTTCCATTATCACACCTAATGATTTTAACTTTCATATCATATTGGTTTTCAACTTCAGTGATGAATATTTTTAGAATGCCTGTTATTTCATCCTTAGTTCCAAGAAAGAAAACCCATGTAAATCGCTAAAATCATCATCACCACAAGACAATATTTCTTAAGATTCAATCGCTCCACGGATGTAGGACCAACAAAGTCCATATGTAACATCCGAAGTGGGTGAGCAATAGAGTTAACAAACTTTGACTGCAAGAAGAAGCTGTGTTGTTTGCCTTTAAGACAAGCCACATGGTTTGATCATTTTCAAATCTTTTCCGAGGTAGACCTCTCACTAAACCATCTTTGACAATCTTGTTAATTGTTTTGAAGTTAACATGACCAAGTCTTCTATGCCATAGCATGGATTCATCCACTGTGGCCTTTGCAAGCAAGCAAGCATAATCATCTTTAGCTACAATGTTGTTCATATCAAAGCTATAGAGATTGCCTTTTCTAGGAACTTTAAGAAGAATCTTTCTTTCATCAGGCATCTTAAAATCCTTAGAGAGAACAAAGCACATATCTTTGGTAAAAAGAACATTGTTCATCTTGTCACACATTTGTGACACACTAAAGAGATTGTACTTAAGCTCCTTTACATAATACATGTGTTTAAAGTCCAAGTTACCGCTTTAATAACACCTTTACCAAAGAACTTTTCCATTTACTCCACCTCCAAAGTCGACATCCGTCCATCATAATGCTCAAAATCGAAAGATAGGACTTGTTGCCACCATGTGCCTTGAACACCCACTATCTCATATCCTTGATCCGACCTTTTGTCCTTGGATGTTCTGCACAAATAAGTAAAGAGTTAGTTTCTTTTGGGGACCCAAGCCATGATTGACTTGGATCCGCCTCGTGTATCAATATAGTTAAATCTATCAAAGGTCATTGATACACCATTGGGATTGGATGTAGAGGTATTTCCTTTAGGTTTCCATTCCCAACGTCTTTGAGGCCTTCACAAAGATTGCCCATGTCCCCCCTTTTCTTATTAAAAACCCTTGCAGTGGTAACTTTTGAATGAGCAGTGGTAACTGCTGGTTTCTTTTTAGGTACCCACTGTTGGTTATTATAAACCTTTTTAGTTTGAAAGGTTCTTTTTCCTGTTTGTGCAGATTTATTAAAACTTGTTTTAGAGTTTGCACTTTTAACAGGTGACTTAGGGTGAGCAGTGTTAACAGTTTTTGCAGTGGCAAGTGTTTTGAGGCCACTTCTAAGTTGAACTGCTCTTGGGACCATTTTGCAATGGGAATTAGGGTGTACATTATGTTGATACCTGTTAGTCTCCACCCTTTTATACCCATACACTTCCCTTCTCCCAACATGATAGTCAGAATAAGCATGTAAATGATCAAAACTACCACATATATAGCATGCCTTATTGTTCATAACAAAATCACTACCTAGTTGTTGAGATTTAACATGATTCTAACTCCTCTGGTTACCCCTAGGAGCTGTAGGCTTGTTTCTATATATCTCAGCATACCTTACAGTTGGTCTAGGTTTATTAACTGGTTTCCTAGGTTCCTCTATAACAGTATTAACAACTTTTGGGATAGTAGTCTCTACATTCTTTTTAACATCCTCATCAACAACTGATGAGTCACTAGCACTCTCAAAAATATCATTATCAAGCTTACTCACTTCCTCACTCTTCACCACTGTGTCCTTTAAAGGACCATATTCTCTAACAAGTTCCTTAAAGTCTTCTAAACCTGTATGAGCTAAATCTACACCTGGAGGTGATGGAACACCTCTTAGTGGTGGTGGCATTGTATTATAACCCATACCAGACTTAGCTTTATTAATTACTTGAGCATTCCAAATATTATCAATTGACTTAGGCGATGATAACATGTGTCTCAGATTAAATTGACATTTTCAAGTTTCTTTTGGAGTTTTCAAGCTCCTTTTGGTATGCTTCATTCACAACAGTTGTATGTTCTACCTCTCTCCTAAGAAGAATCATATCATCATTATAATTTGACTCATTTGCACGATAGTGCTCTATTTGATTTTCTAATAACGCCATAGCTCTCCTAAGATTAGCCACGTATAATTAGCGTTATATAATTCTTGCCTTTCATTAGAGTACAAATCATTAAGTCTTTCAACTTCTTTAGCAAATTTCTACATGTTTTAGAACAACTATCAAAGTTTTGTACCTCGTAATCGAGAGAAAGCCATGAGAGCAAATTCGGTAGCAACAAGAGCAACATCCGAATGTTCTTCTTCTTGTTCATTATCCATGAAACTCAATCATAGCTCACACCATCAATAGCCAACATTGCCTTTGGTTCTTCCACGCTTGGTCCCTTCTTTGCTTGTACCATGTAGACCTGTTGTCCTTGGTCTTTGGTCTTCTACATTCTCTAGCAAAATGTCCAAACTTGTGGCGCTTAAAGCACTCCACTTTCTTCTTATCAAAACCTGCAGATCATCACCATTAATGTGAATAGGCTTGCCGATCTTCTTGTAGAATTTCTTAGCCCTCATGCTAAGAAGAGCTATCTCGCCATTTTATATCCATCTCCTCCAAGTCATCTTCATCAATTTGCTCTATGTCTTCATGAGTTAAGACAGAGCCATCAACTTGTGTGGAGATAAAAGCATAAAAGGTAGGATCTCTAATACTAGCAACCTTCTTTTGGAACCCGCGGTGAAACTTTAGAACCTACAGTGGCAATATCATCATCACTTTCATCTTCGTAATCATCACCGCCAGCGAATTTGACAACAATGCCAAGCTACTAGAGCTTGTACCAAGTTTCCGCCTTCTTCAACCTTTGCTCAATAAGTTTGAAGTTGTTGTAAAGATCATTGAGCTTCATTGTTTCAATGTCTGCTTTGTTTTCCCATACAAGAACATTGGTTTGAAACTCAAGGCAAACTTTAGAAACTTCAAATTGAGGTCTTCCTTTTCACCTCAATGCCAAACACAGCTAGTGGTAACAATCTTCAAGTTTGGTAAAATGCTATCAAGTGAGTCATTACTTGAAGCGAGAAGTTTTCATAACTTTGCTTTAACAATGTCTTCGAGTCTTCTTTGTTGCATCATTACCACCAAACACCGAGCAAATCTCTTCAAAGCAGCTTCTTTAGCGCCTTGAATTTGTTTGAATGCAATAATCGGTCTCTAGGAAGAGTCATCGACAATAGACTTCTAGCTTTAAGATCATTCTTATTTTGAGCTTTTTCGAATTTGATTCAGCACGAAACTTTCACAACATCCGTGTCACCAACTTTTGAAGTAGTGGTCACAGATTTGAAAGAATCACCAAGTTGAATGATCTCCCATGAGCATAGTACAGTATGAGGAAGTATTGCTCAATCAAGATCCTCCACATCTCAAACTCATTAAGCTTAAGCTTAGGGAGTCCGGGTGTAGAAGAAGAGTTTGATTGATTGTTTTCCATCTCCATTGTCTTGAGAGAGTGAGTCAAGCTAATTCTTTGGATCTTCTAAAACAAAATATCGTAACCTTTCTCGATACCACTTGATGGATCTAAGACACTCTCCTTGTGTCAATGATATTTTGTATAATATTATCAAGCAAGCGAATTTACTTAAATAATACTTAGAGACGAATTATATGATGTATGAGAGTAAACACAAGTTAACACAAAACTCAAGCTCCAATATTATTAATGAAATAATACGAGTGATCTTAGTATCACTAGGTTACACCTTGAAGGTTTCGTAGGTAATATTGTAAAGTAATACGCACCTCGGACAATGACCTAGGATCTCCTTTTATACAACAAGGAGTCCTTTACAAGATAAATATATAGCTAACATAATAGAATATACACAAAATCTATTCTATACTTATCAATATCGCTTAACCATATCATAAACTAATAGCGTGGTAATAAATAACTTGCGTTGGGAATATGTTTCCACCGCTAGTGTTAAACCAAGCAAAGTAAACCACTTACTATTCGTGGTAACGGATTATTCCCAACACAAAACTAATCCAACAAGAGTCTACTCCACGAGACTTCAACATCCTCTGTCCCCCACCGGTCGACCAAATTCAAGAATCGATCGAACTTGTGAGGAAGCTTCTTGAAAAAATGGAATCCATTGAAAAGGTCCCTGAACCAATCAAGGAGACAAAGTCGCCTTCCAGCCTCAAAGTCTAAGTCAACCTCTAAAACAAACAAAGTGTGAGTGTGTCATTACACCACCATACCACCGACAATCTGCTATAGAATCCTTTTGCATGATCGCAAAAGGATGATCACAGATCGCACCATCTACAAAGATGTCACCAAGCAACTATACCAAAGTTGGTCATCAAGATGCATCATCCTCCAAAGTCGCTCCAAGGAATAGAGCAAAACCTTTTCCTCTGTGCCTCACCGTGGGTTTAATGATCATCATCGGGATGATTGTCTCATGAATACATGATGTGATATATGCGTAATCCACCATGAGACATCCCAACATGACAAAGTCATTCATGCAAGGAGAAATTCCAAACAACCTGTAGTCACCGAGTCATCCTCGACCTCTAAATGCAAAACACCGTGGTAGCACTATGCACACAACCACCGATCATGAGTCAATTGCAAATTTCAAAGAGACCTTGAGACCTAAGCCCACTAGTAAGTGGGTCACGAAGAGAAACTAATTCGCTTTACTACTTGTGCGAGAGACATGCCGAGGAGCCTATTTGGCATCTAGACAATGGATGCTCAAGAAGCATGACCGTGTGAAGGAATATTTGCAAAGTATGTAAAGGAACCAGGCCAAAGGTATTATTTGGTGATAACTCATCATGTCCCATCAAGTTTATGGTTCAAGGCGCAATGGAATAGTTTTCTAGAATTGCCTATGTCAATGGTCTCAAATACAATCTCATCGATGTCGAGTCAACTATGTGATGCTAAATACATTGTACAATTCAATGATAAACAAGGTACAATTTTCAATGCCAACAAGGAAGTTGTGTTGATAGCTCTAGGAGAGATGATGTTTATGTGCTAGACATGTCAACACTCTCCCAAGATGGAACGTGTCTCTTTGCCAAAGCCATCAAACTATCAATTGGGCGTGGCATAAGAGACTCTCACTTAAACTTCAAAAACCTCAACAACTTGGCAAAACAAAACAAGGTCCTTGGATTACCATCACCGGTTTTGCAAAAGACAAACCATGTTACACTGTGAAAAGGGTAAACACCACGAGCATCATTCAAAACCAAACAAAATTTCTCCATCAAAAGTCGCCTTCACCTCCTCGCACATGGATCTCTTTGGACCTCGGTCCCGATCAATCCAACATGAGAAGTATACACTTGTCATTGTTGATGAGTTCTCAAGATACACTTGGGTATACTTTCTTTCCAAGAAGAGTCAGCAATGATACAATAATGTCATTCATCGTGAAGATAGAAAACCGAATGACATTACAGCTTAAACAAATCGAATCGATAATGGTACCGAGTTCGAAATCAAGAGCTTGAGAGTTTCGTGATGAAAAGGAATTTCTCAAAATTTCTCATCTCCATACACCCCGAACAAAATGGGGTTCTTTGAAAGGAAAACAGAACTTTCATTGAGGTCGCTAGAACTATGTTAAATGGCTCACCCTCTCAAAGCATTTACGGATCAAGCAAGAAAAGCGCTTGTTACACTCAAAACAGTCAATCATTGTCAAAAGACATAATAAAACCCCATATGAAATCTTCAAAGGTGACTTCGACATTAGCTATTTTCATGTGTTTGGATGTCCTGTGTTCATTCATAACCACAAGGATCATCTAGGCAAGTTTGATGCAAAAGTCGATGATGGATACTTCTTAGGCTACTCACCGATCTCCAAAGCCTTCGTGGTTTTTAACACAAGGAGACAACAAGTTGAGGAAACCTTCATGTCACCTTTGATGAAAGTCTTTGAAGCATCGAGTTCACCAACACCTCAAGGAGGAAATAGGAATTGATAACTCATCAAGATATCCTCCCCGATGAGTACAACATCAATTCAATTCCTCATATCAAGTCGATGTCGACATCTCATATTATGTCTTACCTCACAACCTACCCCAACCAACCATCGGTGAGTTCATTGATAATCGATCGGTCCTGCTGGGATAAGGAACACCGATCCAAATAATCGTGAACCCGAACTCTTGAACCTCGACCAAATAGACATCTCTACAGATGATCTAATTGATTACGTGACTCTTGCACCGAACTCACATCGAACACCCGTGACATCATCAAGCTCGGATCCTAGACCACAAAGTAAGTGGACAAGAACTCGTGATATTGAGCTTGTAAACATCATTGGTGAACCCACCGAGGGCATGCTCACTAGAAGCATGGTCGCTAGTCTAACCGCAACTTCAACTAATGAATGTCTATATGCCGATTACCTATCGGATATAGAACCCAAAAGTGTCACCGAGGCTCTAAAATACCTAAGCCGGGTTTAGGCTATGCAAGAAGAACTGCAATGCTTGATAAAAACAAGGTCATGATCTTGATCAAATGTCCTTAGGATGTAGTAGTCATAGGAATGAAGTGGGTTTTCGTAAACAAAACCGATGAAAATGGCATCGTATTAAAAACAAAGCCGGACTTGTAGCCAAAGGTTGCGAGTCAACAAGAAGGCATTGAATATGATGAGACATTTGCTCTGTTGCAAGAATGGAAGCCATCGGATCTTCCTTGCATATGCAACATACATGAACTTCGTGGTCTACCAAATGGATGTTAAAAGTGCATTCTTAAATGGTGATCTCAAGGAAGATGTGTGTGTTCAAAGAACCTCGTGCTTTGAGAGTAGTGAATTTCGACTATGTATGCAAGCTTGACAAAGCCCTTTATGGACTCAAACAAGCTCCTGTGGCATGGTATGAAACTCTCTCAACCTTCCTAATACAAAACAAGTTTGTCGAGGAAAGATAGACAACACATCGTTTGTCTATAGAACCAACAGATGTGATACTAGTCCAAGTATATGTTGATGATATCATCTTTGGCTCAACAAACTACAAACTTTGCAAACAGTTTGAAAAAATAATGACAAAGAAGTTTGAAATGAGCATGATAGGGAACTTACATACTTTCTTGGACTACAAATCGTGCAAACCGATAAAGGAATATCCATCACCAAGAGAAATACACCGTAAATCTCTTGGAGAAATATGAGATATCTCGATCGTGCCTCTGTGAAGACACCAATGGTCCCACCTAACAACCTTGGACCCGATCTCACCGGCAAATCACCAATCAAACCCATTTTAGAGGATTGTTGGCTCATCGATGTATCTAACTGCTACTAGACCGTATATACAATTTTCATCTGCTTAATAGCAAGATATCGGTCAATCCCAAAGAATCTCACCACACTGCAGCCAAAAGAATGCTCAGTACACGAAGGAACCCCAAACCTTGGACTCTATTATCCAAAATGCTCGTGGTTTGATCTCAAGGTTACTCGATTACGATTATGCTGGTCAGAATATGGATGTAAAAGTACCTCGGGGTCTGTCAATTTCTTGGAGGAAAACTGGTTTGTTGGAGTGCAAAGAAGCAACAATCGGTGGCTATGTCCTCACCGTCAATATGTAGTCACAGCAGGATGATGTGCCAATGTATTATGGATGAAAAGTCAACTCGGTGACAATGACATCCATT
The DNA here is from genome assembly GCA_022545495.1 of Chrysanthemum lavandulifolium. Taxonomy (NCBI): domain Eukaryota; kingdom Viridiplantae; phylum Streptophyta; class Magnoliopsida; order Asterales; family Asteraceae; genus Chrysanthemum; species Chrysanthemum lavandulifolium. The sequence continues at coordinate 222,643,942 of CM040243.1, read as the reverse complement.
ACAAAATGGTGCCCATCTTCCGTGATAACACTAGTGCTATTGCAATCTCCAACAACCCCGTCCTCCACCAAAGAACCAAACACATTGATATCGATATCACTTCATCGGGGATCACATAATGAAAGGAGATATTGAACTACATTTCATCCCTACCGAATATCAATGGTGATATCTTCACCAAACCCTTGATGAACCTACCTTCGTGAGGTCGAAAATCGAATTAGGAATGCTTGACATTGAAAGCCAAGTATCCGAAAACCAATCTCGAGAAGTTCTCCGAAATGGTTCATTCTCCTAAACATCCAAAACCAACCTCTCACCGAATAAGTAAGACTCATTCGGGGTCCCCGACACTTGACAAAGAGCATTGAATGAGTAACTAAATGATCCAAGTATCGCTTACTTAAATGTCCTAGGTTGGTAACTATGCCAATTTAATAAAGGAATATATGTCTCTTTGTCTTCTTGTCATCCCACTTGGCATTTAATGCCTCTCACAAAAATATCAAATTGATATTTTATCTACGCAAAGTGCACTTTTACCGCAATCGCAACTGCTCCTTTGAAAACGGGATTTTATCATGGGTAATGGAGTGGTAGCATTAAATGTGGAAATTCAAACGCCTTTCAAAACCGACTCTTAATATTCCCATTTGTGCACAAAACACCCCTCTTATCACTCTATAAATACCTCTTCCAACACAAACAAAAACACAAAATTATTTTCTCGAACTAAACTCACAAAATTCTTTCTCAAATCCGAGAAATATTTGTGTGTTCTCAATATCTTCAAAACCTCTTTGAAAAACCTCCTTGTAAACATTTACAAAGTTTTCATCACAAACTTGAAGAGATCTAAATACTTTGATTGTTCTAGTCAACACATTTTTTTAAATCCTAAAATCTTCGTTAATGGAAATGGCTAGAACACAATCTCTCCGCTTTGCTTCTCGGTGGGTGGGGATCTTACTAACGTTGAATTTAAAACAAATAATGTCATAGGAAATTTTGAATATCCGAAAATGTCCCAACCTATAAAGACATTATAAAATTTTTATTCAACCGCCCACCAAACGGCCTTTGTAAAATGTCCTCAAGAGTGTACCCAAACTACCTCGGGAGTTTTGGGCTACAACTAGAGCCTTTGACCCAACACCTTCATCGATGAGAATAACCTTAGACCTCTCGGGAGTATCTCATCGTGTTCGATCTAAATGGGGAAACAATACACCTCGGATTACAAAACGTTTTGCACTTCAACAGGTTAGATTATAACAAAGGTGCTTATGTCACCCATCCCGAACCCTCCACAGTGAAGGATGGGTTAAAAATCGCTTTAGATCCAACTTTTTGGACAAGACCCCAGCCACTAAAAGCTCATTCCCGTGGCTTGGAGGATCCTCTTCACTTTTGTGATTCGTGTCCTCGGCGAACCACTCATCCAATCGAACAAGTTAACTCTATTCGCTTGATGATGGCATACTTGCTTGATGAATGGGGTCACCGTCGACATAGGAGAGATCATTTACGGTGATCTCGTAACGGTTACTGAGCAAAACTAGGACGGCACATTTCGTATCCTAGGTTTGTCTCATGTGCTTCTAATCGTTACTCGGTTCAAATTATACTCGGGATGAAAATTTTGAAATTTACCCGCATCCCGAGCCCATCAAATTTTCAAAAGGACCCATCCCTTGTCACTTCCATTGAATTGATGGCCCACATGATTGTCAGAACAATCAAAGTGGATCGATGTCTCCAAACCCCGCTCCTAAAAGAAAAAGGGAAGTCTCGATCGGGACTAAGACTAAACCAAAGTCTCGGGGCCCCGAGGCTTGAGAGCACACCAAGAGGCACAAAAGCCCGAGACCAAAAGACACCCACCGACTGTGCAACAACAACCCGTGACAACGAAGGACACCGATACATCACAGCCGGTGCCTTGGTCACACCTACTACTCCCAAGATCCGTAGGGAAACAAACAACCCATCGGTAGGGGAGCGCCCACAACGCCCAGGTGATGACATTAGAAAATCCAAGCCTTTGTCTCGAGGGCACACCGATCAATCCCAAAGACTCGTGAGGGAAAATACAACCCACGATAGGATACAACTATCACCGACTCCGCCAAAGGCACTAGAAAACTCCACCAAAGGTGTCTCGGGGTCACTGGGGACAAAGACTCGGAGGAAAGGAACAACCCGCCGATACGGAACCCACAACCAATCTCGACTCCAACAAGACACTGGAAACGCCCACCGTGTCGAGGGGTCAACGGGGACAAAGACTCGAGGAAACATACCACCACGATATGAAACCCATCACCAACCCCGGTTAATCTGGCTGCGATATCGATGTCACCGATATTATTCTATGAAGATGAGCTTGTTGAGATCGATGATGAAATCTTATCACCGAGAAGAAATGGATGCCGGGGTTCAAAATTTGAACAAGAGCCTCAAATGATCCACGTGAGCATATCAATCACCAGTCAAGCTCGACAATGATGACTCATCTTCCTCCATCGATGAATTTGACATATTTGATAATGTTTTCCCACTTATCGAAGGCGACTTGTTCGGTGGATCACCAAAGCTTCAAGAAGGTTATACTCGGGGTCATTTGAAACACCGTGGGAACAACACACCGAGGTCGCTTTGCCGATTCTGCCGATCTTAAACCGATGTTCTCACCTTCAATGAAAATGTTCACGAACAGGGATCTTATGTATCAACATATTGACGAGCAGTAATACAAACACGGTAAGATTCGAGAGTCTCTTCAGAAGTGTGGCTCATCAATTGATGATATCAAAGAGACTGTCAAGGAGGACCCAACACTCAATTCTAAAGTACTGGAAGCCACTGAAGTTTATATGAAGAATTCCTCCCGTCTCACTGCTCTGGTTAATATGCTTCAGTCTGCCAATGTTCAAGGCTTACAGAGTTCTGTTCAGTCTCTACAATCTACTTTGGGCTCTCTTGATACTCAGGTGGCCAATCTGGCTAAGGCATCATCCTCCTTGGCTTGGAATCTTGGGCCTATGATGACTGCCTTAGAATTATCTCATGCTAACTTGGAAGCAAAGGTCACCGTATTCAAACCGACACATCGACATCAAGGCAATGATCTCCAAATTTATCAGCCTTCAAGGTCAAGCTCCGTCCCCTTCAAGACTAACTCAACTCTTGCCTTCACCGACGCTCCCGGCAATAGTTGAGGGGAGAATATTGTCAAGAAACTCCTTCTCACACCGAGGGGGAGCCAACACCAACATCGATGGCTCAAATCTCATCATCACCACCAGCCTCAAGAACACCTATCTCATCAATCCCACCAACAACATCAACAACAACACCGACAAGAATCACTCCAATAACAACAACACCACCACCCTCGGTAGCAACTTCATCTTCCTCGGGCCGTGACAAAGGAAAGGCAAATGGCAACTTCGAGCCCGAGAAGATTCCTATAAAATTGGCGACATTTGAATACCGCCACACCACAACAAATGAGTAAACACCTTGCTAAAGAAGAAAAAAGATTGAAACAAGTCGAGGAAGAGAAAAGGAAGAAAAGCAATCGAAAAGGTTGTCGCCAAGAAGTCGAGAACATGGGATTAGATCCAAGAAAACTTCAAAGGGCGAGCAGGAAAAAGTTCAAGGAAGCTCAGTCGCTCAGATGGATGCAATGAAAAGCGGTTGGAAGAAAAGAAGAAGAAAATCAAGCTCTCGTGCAAAGCGAATCGAGGATTACAATCGACAATGACAAGTCAAGGCTTCCGAAAAGATCACGGATGTCGAATCATCCCTAATACCAAACCTCCGCCATGAACGCTCACGGATGGGATGATAAAAGGCACTTCAAGTTCATGATCCTCTCAAATTCACCGACTTGGATCACCGAACTCGATGAACTTGGTCCAATTATTGAAAAGAAGAAAAATGCGGTGGTTAAGGACCCGATGAAAATGCTCGAAAAGATATGAAAGATCGAGGATTGTCCATTTAACCGAATTCACCCCATTTAATCAGACCTCAAGGATCTCAACCACAATCATCCACCTGCAAAAGGAAGAGAGTTGAGTTCCAACCCGAGATTAAAGTGCCTGGACCGAGTGTAATAGGGAGTCGCTGAAGGGTTAAATTTGTGAACTGTCTAGTGATTGAGAAGCCCGAAGAGGGCTATTCCACATTGATGTCTATGGAAACCTTGCTTTTCAAAGATGGAGTGATATTGATCGGTGGTGTGGGCTGCAATGTCGAGCTACATACCGTGGCCTCTCAAATTCAAACCCCAAAGAAACATCGTGGTTCGCTAAGACACGAATGCCAAGATAAGAGACCATCCCGACAGAGAACACTCATCACCAAAAAGGTCAAGCTTGAAGCATTGGGAATCCATCCGATTGACATCATTTTGTTTTATCTTTTGTACTAGTGATAGGAACTATGTAATCGATCAATAAACGATGTATGTTTTATTCATTTACTCGGTGTTCCTTCTTGTATTCATTAGTACATTCGATGTAAGAAGAAGCCTCTTGCTCACTTACATCGATCAACCACTTAGGCTATTTGTATATCCAAATAGGGGAGACTGTTGGTTCAAGAAATACCCAAACCCCTTAATCTAGGATTTGAATAGAAAATAGCCCAAGTGTTTAATCATTAACACAAACAGTCATTGAGTGCATAGTCTCTCGTGAGTCGCCTTCGTGATACTCGTGATGAGGCGAAGAAGAAGTCTCCACCGATGAAGGAGGAACTTAAAGGGTGAAGACGAGTCAAGAAGAAGATGATGGATTCGGTGAGTGATGACAATAACTCATCGAATCCCTAAGATTCCTCTCCAACTTCTTACATCAAGACAAACCGAGTTGAAGACCAAGGATGTAAAGATCAAGAAAGAGCGGGACAAGGCGGGAAAAGGTTGAATTAGATAAGACGAAGTCCTTATCAACCAAAGTCAACTTTCACTAATGGCAAAGATCGGGCTCAGGTCATCACCGAACTTAGGAAAGTAGTCTTGTCTCTTACCTAGAATAGTCTTTAGAATGAGACAAAATACATCAAGATTTTGTCTTCCAGATGATGTCGCTTTGTCACTTAGGAAAGAGTCAAATATCATACATGTATAAATAACATAAGAGATGGAGTGAAAAGGTTGCTTGTGAATTGTAAAACACACATACACGCAAGCCATCTTTTCACTCCTCCAAATACAACTTAGTTCCCGAGATAGCTCAAGTGAACTCTAAGAGTTGTGCTTTCGACTTAGCCCCGACCTTAGAGAGAGTCACCCAACTTTGTCATTTCAATCCCATGTACTATTCCGCAAGTACTTGGGTAACGATTCTTTGTTGATTTATTTCTAATAAGAATATGATGTTGAAAATTACTTAGTGTGCTTTTCTTATGTTAATTTCAGTCATAGTTCACTATTAACTTGTTTTACAAACTTAAACTGTTTTAAACGATAGTGAACAGGAAACAACACTAACTGATAAACTTCACAAAAAAAACTACAAGTCTTCAAAGAGTCTCATTCTTTAAAGTTGGAAATCCAATATAATTTAGCAGCACCCTGATTTCCAGCTGTTGAAATCGATGGTGACGAGGATCTAAAAACTTTCATTTCGTAATTTTTGATGGAGGCATTCCTTTGTGTCACACGGTTGCTCAAAGATATTCACAAAGAAGGTGTGGTGAACATCTTGTCGGTCTCAAACTTAACGATGACTCTTTACATGGCGTACCAAACCTTGGTTCTTCAGGTTGCAATATTTTCCAGAGTTCAAATGCTAATGAAGTGGAAGTTTATATCGCCCAGGCCATAGACGTATTGTTTTGTCATCACTGAACTTTGTAGTTGTTTTCACAAATAATATGAGGTCCCTATAAAACACTTAACAGTCTTAAGAGACAGCGTATGCCATTTGAGGTTCATGTTAATGAGCAACATGCGACAAACCTCGAGGTTCATGTTGATGTCCTAATATGTTATCACAAGAGGTGCCAATTGATCTCCTTTTTGGTTGCAATTTTTTCTAGAGTTCACATGCTAATGAAGTGGAAGTTTATATCGAACCATGCCATAGACGTATTGTTTTGTCATCACTGAACTCTGTAGCTGTTTTCACAAATAACACGAGGTCCCTATAATCAAGAACACTTTACAGTCTTAGAGAGACAACATGCGACAAACCTCGAGGTTCATGTTGATGTCCCTAATACGCTATCACAAAAGGTGCCGATTGATATCCCTTTTGGTTTACCCAACAAAACACCCTCAACAAAAATGCACATACCCAATTTGTACAAAGTATCTACATTATCACAACAATTCTCAAACTTGTAAAACAGATTTTCTAACTTAATTAGTTCTTTGATGTTAAAACATTCAATAGGGCTGAACCCGGTCCGAAAACTGAACCGTACTGGACCGACCAAATTGGACCGAACCGGCAACTGATTTGGCCCAAAACGTCGGACCAAAATGTTCGGTCCATGATCGAGTCGGTCTGGTCCGGTTCGTCGGTCTGGTCCGATCGAATAATGCATAATGCCTAGTTGTGCATAATACTGAACCGGACCGGACCGAGGACCGAAAATGATTAAAATGGTGGACCGAGGACTAGGCCGAGATACATTCGGTCCGGTTCGGGTTGGTTTCTCAGTTGAGTCCAGTTCGTGTTATATAATGCTCAGCCATAAAATTCAACAATGAGAGAATCGTCTTGACAATGGGATTTAATTTCATCATGAGATGGTGATTTGAGTAATTTAGCCTGGTAATTAGGCAAAACTCGTCACGCCCAAATCTATATACCTTGTCACCAAAGAGAAAATGTACTTATGAATATAGTCTTGGTTGCTTAAATACCATACGAAGAAGCAAATCATATATTAAAACATCTGAAAATTTGAATTCTTTCATTGGGAAAAATTGTTTGAGTATAAAATTTTGGGCTCTTTCGAGCATACCTCAATTTGCAAATACTTCAATCATAACTTTTCAAATAGCCATGATAAGGATTTAAAACGTACGCTTTTAAGGGGTCCTTTAAGCCCTAAATCGACATATTTTATATCCGTTACTGCTTAAAATCGCTCCTTTTCACTTTTTAGGTCTTTTGAAGCAAAATTTGGAATGAAACATATTTGGACGAAAAGGAGCAAAACATGAAGAAAATGGCAAAGTCAAGATAAGACACTCAAAGCTGCTCAAGACACCTAACGCGCCCCATCCAAAGGGCGGCCGTCCTCTATGAAGACTTGATCAAAAGTGCGCCATGACAAACACCGAATTTCGGTCCTAAAGCTCGACGTCCACGCCTTATTCCCGGAAGGCGTCACTCATACTTTTCACACCAGACGCCCAAGATCCATAGTTCAGACGACGCCCTGCATGAATACTGACGGCGTCACACCTCTCAAGTGACATCGTCCCAACGATGACTTGGCCTAGACGAAACCCTAATGACGACGACCTGACGACGTCGCTAGCAAAAGGCGACGTTGTCGCGATTGTAAATCTATATATAGAATTTGATTTTTCTGTATTTTAAAAGGTAGAATTTTGGAGAGCAAACCCTAACTCAGTTGTAGTCCGACTTGGACAGTATTCTAGGGTCCCATACCCTATTTTACACATCAAGATAAGTTTGTTATTCCAATTTATCATTATGTCTACCCCATGTTCAATTGATTGTGTGTATGCTTTCTTGTTTAACATCTCTAGCTAAATTACTTGTGTGTTTGCTTAGATCTATGAAACCTAGTTTTTGATTGTTGTTAAGTTGTCTCTTGTCTTAATTGATAAAAGCCATAGGAGTGCAACTAGGCTATTGCTGTGTTTATTGCGTGAGTGTACTTTAGGACAATAGGATATTCGAGGAAGATAGTATTATACTTGCCGATCCCATGTATTCTATAAGAGAGATACATTAATAGAACTAGGGAATACGCACCCCCTACGACTAATAAGAATACAACGCGTTAAGATAAAGGAAGTGACAATTCAACCGACCAATAAAAGACAACTAGGGAGTAATAGTATCTAAGTGAACACATCTTTAATCACCGTACGAGCACACCTCAATTAGTATAACTATCCGTAGTAATTAAATAATTAGTTAAAGTAGTGAAATCAGTAGAAGTACCACCCCCCAATCTTATACCCCGAGATTTTACCCTTGCTTTATAAAAAACACTAAAAAGAATAAAAAGAATCATCCTCAACCCCACCTTCTCGTCATAAATCTCTTTCTAGCATTCCTATTCCCCTAGAGAACGAAATCAATCCCCAAGGCTTACCCCATACTACACTACAACGATTAGGTTCACTGCTAAGAGGGTTGAAAAACTTGCTCGTAGAAAAGGAGGTTTTCTCGACCCTGAACCTAATGCATCAAGTTTTTGGCGCCGCTGCCGGGGAATAGAATAGCTAGTTAGACTTCTATCTCGTTTAGGTTCCCTTTCGTGATTCCTATCAAGTAAGATTTTTTCTATTTTTCATTAGCTTTCTTGTAGTCTATCCCCCTTCTTCGAGTTTTTGTTCGTAACCTTGTCACTTATCACCATGGGTGACAATCCACCACCAAACAACGATCCACCACCACACTTCCACTCAATCCACCACCACTTGACCCGCCAAGAGGCCGTACTCTTGGTGAATACTCTAGACCGAGCCATCAAGGCTATAGGAACACCATTGAGCTCCCCATTCAAGCTCAAACTACGGCCCTGCGATCCAACACCATCCGGTTGGTGCAAAACGGATGTGCATTCTATGGACTTCGTCCAAAAGATCCTAATCAAGATCTCAAGGATTTCCTTAAAATCGCTGACTCTATCGACCTTGATGCTACCACACGGAGACCACGCCATGCGTCTCTTCCAATTCTCTCAACGGGACCAAGCTAGTAATTGGCTTGAGCAACTTCCACGGATCCATCTCAAGTCGATGATCTCACCACTGCTTCCTCGCCCACTTTTTCCCAAGGGAGAACTAACAAGCTAAGGAATGACATCTTAATGTTCCAACAATGTCAAGGCAAAACTCTCTACGAGGCGTGGACTCGATTCAAGGACTTGCTCCATAAAGTCCCTCATCACGGCATCGATCTTTGGCTTCAAGTCCAAATATTTTATGATCATCTCAATCTCTCAACTAGGCAAACCATCGACCAAGCGGCCTATGGCAAACTTAGTGAACTTACCGTGGAAGAGTCGTGGGGTACAATAGAGGACCTTGCCCTCTATGACAACGAATGTTGGAATGACCCCCGTGAGTTTCCCAAAACCGCTAAGGCAATCTCCTTGCCTCCCATTGACTCACAACCTTCCAATCGTAGGATGCTCGAACTTGAAGATCAAGTCAAATTCCTAATGAGCTCCTAAGCCGTCACGCCAAGTGAACAAAATCACTCACCGGTGAATTATGTAGTGGACACTCGTGATTGCACAAGACTCCCGAACAAGCTTTGCGGACGCCCACGCAGCATCGACGGAGGCGGGAGAGAAGTGGTACATTTTCAATCCCACACAAAACAACCTAGGAAATTCTACAACCCCTCATGGAGGAATCACCCCAACCTTGGTGGAGCCAAAACTTAAACCCGCCTAAAACAACTCATCTAGTCCACCCAATAGGTCTCAACCAAACCACACCACCTACAACAACCCCCAAACACCGAACTTCCACTAGTCTCGAGGAATGGTGTCCAAATTCATGTCATCTCAAAAGCTCAATTGACTAAGTGATGCGCAAGAAACCGCTAAGTTCTCTCACGCAAGCGTAAGAAAGCTTAAAACAGCTCAAGCACGAAATCAATGAAGATCGAGAGTATAGAGTTTCCCGGTCGTTATGTCCCAATGAGTTGTGCAATGGATTATCGACGCTTAGTGATCGAGGAGTTTGAATGGAAAAGGATATCGATTATGATATTAACTATGGAAAAGCCAACAAATGAAAACGCCTTAAATGCAAATTAAAGAAAATTAAAAGATAAAACCTATTAAATAAACGCTATCACTATATTTAAAGTGATGAACGTTTAAAACCTAAAACGACGCTTAAATTAAAAATAACGTAAACGCATAAAATTAAAAAGTGAAATCTAAGAAATAAAGGTCCTAAAATATGAAAAATACATTTTAATAATCCTAATGATAAAATAAAATTTATGGAAAAAGAAATTATTTTATCACTAATTATCTAATTAAAACTATTTTTAACTAATAATTAATTACCTAAAATATAAGAAAATAGGAAAATGAGCTAGAAAAATAAGATTAAGACTTGAAAGTCTAAAATATCAAAATAGACTTTTCAAAACTATTTTGTATTTTGTGACTATTTTTCTATTTTCTATGGATTTTAAACTATTAAAACTAATTAAATTACTAAAATTACCAAATGAACTATGAAAATCTAGAAAATTACTTTTTTACTTTTTATATTTATCTAAACCTAAGAAAATTGAAAATTATTTTTTTGAACCTTTTTCTAATTTTTTATATTAAAAGCTATTTAAAAATGATTAAAAACTAATTTAAATTAAGAAAAATAGCTAAACAACTTGGAAAAATATGAAATTTTCAGGAAAAGTCTAAAATGATATTAGGAATATGAGAAAAATGGAAAATCAGGCACTTGTTTGGAGAATTATGAAATGCTTAATCAAGTGCTTATTATTAAGCACTAAAATAAGCCAACAGGATACAATAAGCTACCAACCGATCACCAAAGCCTTATTATGCTATAATAACTCTAATACAACTTGAAACAACAATTTATAACTACAGATTAGCAACCTAGATCGCCTTTGATGTCTATGAGCTTTTCAAGTTAAAACAGATTGATGGCAAGTTTAAGCTTATGCGAGGCTTCGAATAAGCTCAAACTTAATTCTATGAATTGGAAACCAAGTAGACCTGGTTGAGAGCAATTGTACCAAATTTCGTGCCATGAGAAACTTTAATAAGCTCGTGCATCTGTCTCGCAAAACGAGTAAAACTCGGTGAATGCCGAGATCGATGGAGCGGGGAGAAAGGGCTTAAAAGAGAAGCAAATTTGAAGCTTTTAGAAAATCACTAAAATCTACAAAATGCGACAAGTAATGGTACCAAGAGAGGTTTCTAAAATGCCAAACTTCAATTGATAAGTCCAAAGAATGAGCTCAAAACAATTCTTTCAAAATGAGCCCAAACCACTTTTTACTTTTGACTTTTGAAAATCTTAAGAACTTTGACTAATCTGGACTTTGGATCCAATTTGTTGACCGTTATTGATGTTATATGAAGTTATGAGCCTAATGCAAGTGAGATTGATGATTTCCAAACACAAATTAATGCTTTGCAATTCCTAAAATCCACAACATTATCGCTTAGACAGCTTTAGGTGATTATTGACTTTTATGGTGTTGCGCCCTAATCTAAGACTCAAATGAGTTTATTTGAGTTATCAAACATGCCCCAACAGATTTCTAAGCCAAAACAGGACCTCAAACATATATTATGCTACAAATCCAAACACCCTTTAAAAACATTGATAAGCAACAAAACAGTAAATCCAAACACGTAACCAACTTTTAATGATCAAACCACTTTCTACTAACCTAATTACTACTAATAAAATAGATTGGAACTAGAATTGACTACAAAATCGTAAAAAGCAAAGAAACTTGAATTATCACTTACAAGAGTCCCTTAGTGCTATAGCTTGCATACCAATGAACCAAGAACCATTATCTATCCTAACCAACCCACCGGTTCCAAAACAACCCACATCCATGCTCGCATCATCCCTTTGACCATTTCCATTGCTAGTTTGACCTTTGTTTGACTTTTGTTGACCAAATATCAAAAGGAGTGTAAACTTGAAATGAAACTTGTAAAGTTATGTTAAGCTTATATAAGCTTATTAATCTTGAATAATGAGCTTTTGAAGCTTGTAAACAAGATTTATACTTGGAATTTTTCAACAGTGGACATAAAATGGAGTTTATAACATTACACTGAAATTAGTACTTGGAATCAGTTTCCACACCTTTAAATACTTAAATTAATACAATGTAACAAAATATTACAAGCTTAATACTAAATTGAAAAACTTAACTAAAAAAAACGACATAAGAAATAAAATAAAACTACTAGACTCCTCCACTTGCTCCCATTGCTTCCTTTTTATAACCATTCTCTTTCTCTATCCACTCTGATCAAATCCCAGCTCTCCTTTGAGCCATTGGATGGCTAGAATGCATCTTGGCCTTTGATTCATTTTTGCCGGGAAACTTTTGTTTGACAGTTGGCTACTGTTATAGCACTAGGGGGAGTAGTAGGGTGTGATGATTATCGAGGAGGGGAAAAGAGATAAGGCATGGGGAGGTTGAGTGTGCAGGGAAATCACAGGGCCAAGTGGGGAAGAAAGGTTTGGCGCCAAGGGATAAGTCAAACGGATTTTGACTTGGGCAGGTTAATAATCCAAGGGGTCCAAAATGGCTTTTTGACAGGGGTCCAAGGGGTACAAGGGTTCAAAATAGGTTTAAGCTTATAAAACACAAGGACTAGTTTTGTAAATCCTGCAAATTGAAGGACCATAGCTGCCAACTCAGAAAAGTTAATCCAAGGGCTAGAAGTGACAATCATTAAAAGTGCAGGGACCAATTTTGCCATTTTCACATTTTCCGTGGACTAATTCGCCAATTTTGAAACTCAAGGACCATTTTGTAATTTTCAAACTTTTAATATTTTTCACCAAAGGACTAAATTTGACAACTTATGATTTTAAAAGGACCTTTGGTGACTTTACTTTTGAAATTATGCGCTCGTGGACCTGTTTTGACAACTTTTGATACTGGGGACTAAACCGCAATTTTGCAAATTTGATATGTTTTTCATCCGATTTTGATATTTTTGCTTTTAAAACACATAAAACACCGATTTGTGATATTTTGATCATTTTGATGTGTTTCGAGTGTTTTCGATGATTTTGCGCTTATTTTGTACAAAATGATGAGTATTTACACACTCATCAATCCCCACATCGAGATATTGCTAGTCCCTAGCAATGATTTGAGAAAACATAATGGATTTTAATCTCTTTACCAAAAGCCATTACTCGAGTAGCCAAATGTTTCAGCTTCAAGTAAGAACCATGGTACACCGATAACCATGTGATTTTGAGCAAACCACCATTTTCAACGGATTTGATCTTGTCTTTACCAAGAGTCGTTTGCTCGACTAGCCAACTCTTAGATAAATTATCAATATTATCTTTGGTGAGTCGATTACCAATTATGGTTTTTCCATCGCCTTTACCACAAGCCATAACCTTGCGGGCTAGCCAACTCTTCACTTTTTAGGATATGGTGAGTCGAGAACCATACAATTTTGGGCAAATTGCAAGCCATATAAACGGATTTGAGATATCTTTACCAAGAGCCGCTTGCTCTCGGATTAGCTAATCCTTTAGTCTTACTGAGACATGGCGGATCGATAACCAAATGAGAAAGTGTAAAACACTTACTCCAAAAAAATTTTGGCCAAAACGGGAATTTGTATAATTATATGATAAAATTCGTGAGAATTCCCCCACACTTAGAAATGAATATTGTCCTCAATATTCAAAGTACCTATCATTATGTCGAAACAAAGAACGAAAAGGGAAATATTACGCCATTATTTAGAAAGAAGATTTTTTTTTTTTTTTTTTTTTTTTTTTTTTTTTTTTTGAACATGTGGGCACCCCCACACTAGGTTGGTAGAAAGAGGTAAGAAGACGTAAATATGGGTGAAAACCCATATAGCATGCTATCGTTTTTGATTACCGAGTCGCTAGCTTGACTCGATCCCCGCATTCATTGGTTCATGGGAAAGTTTGAAGATCCGGACAACCACGTGGGGAATGTCCTCTCCAAAATAGTGCTTCAACCTATGTCCATTCACTTTGAAGTTTGGCCCGTCTGCTTGAGATAATTCGACGGTGCCATATGGAAAAACTTTGGCAATGGTGAATGGACCATCCAACGGGTCTTAAGTTTCCCGAGAAGATCTTCAATCTAGAATTGAAAAGAAGGACTCGGTCACCAACGTTGAAAACGCGGTTCTTAATCTTTGAGTCATGGATCTTCTTAGTCTTTTCCTTGTAGATCAAAGAATTCTCGTGAGGCTTCATTACGGAGTTCATTTAATTCGCTGAGTTGAACTTTCCGATGATCACCCGAGGACTTGAGGTCGAAATTTGCATGCTTCAAGGCCCAATAGGCTTTGTGCTCAAGCTCGATCGGAGATGACACGCCTTTCCATACACGAGCTTGTAAGGAGTACACCGATGGGTGTTTTGTAAGCTGCACGGAAGGCCCAAAGTGCATCTTCAAGTTTGTCCCACCAAGAGGCACGATTTTCACCTACGGTCCTCTCCAAGATTCTTTTCAAACCACGGTTCGAAACTTCCACTTGCCCACTAGTTTGTGGGTGATACGCTGTAGAGAGACGGTGGGTGACATCGATTTTAAGCATCACTTTGCGAATTGGTCATTGCAAAAGTGTGTGCCGCGATCACTAATGATGGCACGAGGAGTTCCAAAACGGGCAAAGAGAGACTTTAAAACTTCACCACTACTCGGCGTCGTTGGTAGGTAGCGCTTCGCCTCCACCCATTTAGACAAGTAATCGACCGCCACAGTATATACTTGTTCCCTCGAGAAGACGGAACGGCCCCATAAAGTCAATGCCCCATACGCCAAAGATCTCGCACACTTGAATGGCATTTTGAGGCATTTCATCTCTTTTAGAGATGTTACCATGACGCTTGGCAAGAGTCGCAAGATTTGACGAGATCATGGGCATCTTTGTAAATTGTGGGCCAATAGAAACCGGAATCAAACACCTTCTTGGCGGTGTAGTTCGGGCCATTATGTCCCCCGGGTCCATGATGACAAGCCTTGAGAATTTCAATGGCTTCTTGCCGTGAACACACCGTCGGATGACTTGATCCGCATGATTTTAAACAAGTAGGGTCGTCCCGTAGTAATGCTTAACATCTTTGAAAAATTTGTTCTTTGTTGGGACGACATCCCTTTCACAACAAAGTTACCCGCATGGTAGTTTGCAAAGTCGGCAAACCATGGGGTACTCGAATCTCACGATGAGATACCACATTAAGTGTCTCGAGAGGAAATGTTTCGATATCTCCTTTTTCTCGAGCACACCTTGATGAGGATTTTCAAGACGGAAAGATGGTCACCGCTAGGTTCTCTCGCTCCTTTTTATCACGGATGGTGATATCAAATTCTTGTAGAGAGAACCCATCGGATCAATCTCGCTTTGCATCTTGCTTAGCAAAAGATATTTGATGGTCGAGTGATCCGTATACACTATGCTTTTGGACATGATCAAGTATGGCCGAAACTCGAAAGCATACACCACGGCTAGTAATTCTTTCTCCGTAGTGGTGTAATGTGCTTGAGCTTCGCTCAAAGTTTTGCTAGCATAGTGTATAGGCCGGAAATGTTTAGCCTGCGCTGCCCCAAGACCGCACCTATGGCGAAATCACTTGCATCGCACATAAGCTCGAATGGTAGGTCCCAATCGGGGCAACTAGAATTGGTGCTTCCGTGAGCTTTTTCTTAAGAATTTGAAAAGCTTCAACGCACTCACTAGAGAAGATGAACGGAGTATCTTTTCAAGAAGTCGGTCATAGGCCGATATTTTCGAGAAATCTTGAATGAAACGACGATAGAAACCGGCATGACCAAGGAAACTTCTTACCCTTTGACAGCTTGTGGAGGAGGTAGCTTTGCAATAACATCAACTTTAGCTCGTCCACCTCCATCCCTTTCTTAGAGATCTTATGGCCAAGGACAATGCCTTCTTTGACCATAAGTGACATTTCTCCCAATTTAGACAAAGGTTCGTGTTTTCACAACGCTCAAGCATCTTGTCCAAATGGGAGAGACATGTTTGGAAAGAATTCCAAAGACCTAAAAATCATCCATAAAGACTTCCATAGTCTTTTCGATCATATCATGGAAAATGGCCATCATACACCTTTGAATGTACCGGGAGCATTGCATAAGTCGAAAGGCATGCGTCGGTAAGCAAATGTTCCATAAGGACATGTGAATGTGGTCTTTTCTTGATCTTGGGGTCAATGGGTATTCGAAGTAACCTCGAGAAACCATCGAGAAAACAATAGTATTCGCTTCCGCTAATCTCTCAAGCATTTGATCCATGAAAGGCAAAGGAAAGTGGTCTTTACGGGTGGCTTCATTTAACTTTCGATAGTCAATGCAAACACGCCATCCTCGTAACCAATCGAGTAGGAATCAACTCGCTTTCATCATTTTCAACGACAAGAATGCCACCTTTCTTGGGCACACAATGAACGGGCTCACCCAAGGACTATCCGAAATAGGGTAAATCAATCCGCATCGAAGTTTTATGACTTCGCTTTGATAACCTCATGAATTTTAGGATTCACCCTTCTTTGGTGTTGAACCGGTTTGGAGTCATCTTCCGTGAGAATTTTGTGAGTACAAAATTTCGGTCAACCCCGGATGTCGGAAAGTTTCAAGCGATGGCTCGCTTGTGTGACTTCAAACCTTTATGAGCGGCTTTTCATCCTCACTCAAGTCTTTAGCAATGATGACGGTGATGTATTGTCATCCTCCAAAATGCATACTCGAGATGAGGTGGTAAGTCCTGTTCGACCTCGGGAGGATCATCGATTTTTCAATCGCTTTGATTTCCTCTTTATGAAGTTCTTGAGGAGGGAGTGATGAGGATCATCATTGAGCAACTTCTCGATGAGAAGAATATCTCCTCGATGTCAATAGGCGTGATCAATTTCCATGAAACCGAATCACTAGACAAATATGCTTCAATCTCCTCCGAATAGAGTTACTTCCTCAAACGGAGTGAGGGATGTGGAAGAGAGAGCAACGATGGGATCAACCGTGGGATTGCCACTCGAGAATCCAAGAAGTTCTTGAGAATATTCCTCCGACACAATGTCAATGACATCAATCATGTTAATGGAAGTGTCTTCATAACTAGGGAATATCTCGTAACTTGATCGAGGTTGAAGGTAACGGCTTCCTTGTTTGACCTCAAAGTGATTTCCCTTATCAACGCCGATTAATGCACTACCCGCTTTCAAGAAGCACCTCCCAAGGATGAGGGTACTCGAGGATCGGCATCAAATTCAACAACAACAAAGTCGGCGGAAAATGGAAATCTCCAACTTTACACAGGCGTCCTCGGCTATACCTAACGGATGAGAACTCGTGCGGTCGGCAAGCTCAAGGACCATACACGTAGTGTAAGCGGAGGTAATGAAAGCTTCTTCCACGTGGAGTTTGGCATTAAGTTAATGTCGCGCCAAGATCGCCAAAGCGGAGCATTGAACTAATCCTTGAAAATCGCATGGGATGAGGAATTTGCCGGGTCTCCTAGCTTTTCGGAAGCTTTTGAGGATAACCGCGAACAATTCTCATTCAAAGAAGTTTTAGCCAATTCGAAATCTTTTCTTTGTTAGTCAACAAATTTTTGATTGTCGGACCGAATTTGGGCATAAGAAGAAGAGCGTCCGCTAAACTATTCGGTGCAAATCTTGAAAGATTTGCATAAGCTTCTCCATTTGTTGATTAGTTTTGTCGCTGGCCTTTTGATCATTAAGCCTTGAAGGATAAGGAAGTGAAGGCTTAGGATTGGTCATCGAACAACGGGTTCGAATTGGAGGTAAGTCGACCAAGGTTGGACTTGTCGCGGTACTGTGGGCTTGAGATATGCACCTCGTCCGTTGTATCCTTGGTAACTTGACTCATTGCCACGGAGGAGGGGCATTGGAGTCATAGGTCCATTGTGCGCCTTACCACTACGAGTGGTAATAGCATTCAACTCACCCTTAGGGTTGGGAATGGTGTTACTTGGAAGAGATCCCGAAGTTGAAGCTTGATTGTTTTGACTCATGAGAAGAGCAAGCACGCTATCGATCTTGCTATTTTGTCGATCAATCTTGCTACTAGTTGTTCTAATCTCGATGTAAAATCATTCCTCATAGAGGTAATCTGATTTTGCATGGACACCATCTTAGCTTCATTGTTTTGATGTAACTAACAATGTCAATGGAAGCTTGAGGAGGTGGAGCTTGAACAGTTTGTTGTGGAGCTTGGAATCGGTTTTGATTATAGTTCCTTGATTTTGAGAACCTTGATTTTGAAAATTCGATTCGATTCGATTCGATTAAACCGATTATTTCGCTTTGATTGTTCTGATTTTGATTAAACCCGTGGTCCAAGGTAATTGTTAGAACGATAGCTTAGAAGGCTACGGTCCCTTGCGGTTGGTAGGAGTTACCCCAATTGTAGGAACCTTGAGCAAGATATACGCCTTCGAGTGAAGCCACCGAGGTCGGACACTCGAAATAAGGGTGTGGACCACCACAAGTCTCACAACTTTTGCTCACGGTATTAACTTGTTGATTAGCATTTGTGTGATTCATTTTAAGCATGGCGGCCGATATTTCTTCCAACTTTTGTTGAGAGTGGTGAATTCAAGATGGAAGGGCGGTGGATCTCGTTGACTCATTCCTCTCGGCAGAGAATCCCAATAATTGTGGTGGGCGGTCATGTTTTCGATGAGATCAAAGCACTCTTCGGTCGCTTTTCATAAAGGTACCACCGCAAGAAGATTGATTGTGTCACGATGTCTCGGTGTTAACCCGTTATAGAATGTATCTATTTGGGTGACAAGCAACATGTTGTGGTTCGGACATCGGTCAATTGAAAGCTTATAGCGCTCCCATGCCTCGAATAAGGACTCGCTGGAAGTCGCCTAAAATTGCTTATTTCATTCCTTAGTTTCGCCACCATCGACGGTGGAAAATATTTCGCCAAGAACTTGGAGATCATTTCATCGAAACTATGGATTGAGTTCTTGGGAAGACGATCAAACCATGCAGTGGCATGAAGCGTCAAGGAATAAGGAAAGAGGTATAAGCGGCGGCGCCATCGGAGACCCCATTTTGCTTCATGCTTTGGGTGACAAGTGAGAAATTTGTCAAGATGCTTGTTGGCATCTTCACCGTGATCCGCGAATTGGCAAAAGCTTTGGACTTGTTGAATCATGTGATGTTTAAGTCCAAAGTCCGTGGCCTCGATGTTGACCGGCAATTGGACCGCCCGCCCATTCATCGTGGGTTGGCAAAGCTCCTCCATCGCTCGAGATCGGAGTCGGATTTTGTGGATCGAGTTGACTTCAGTCCATCCCTTGGATTCCGCATGGTGGGATGCTCAACGCACGTATCTCGGCACGCTTTCCTTGTTAAGAATACGCTCACGAGCTTGCGGCGTGCGAGATACACTAGACGAACTCTAAGAGACCTCGTAGTTAAGGAGAGAAATGGAATTATGAAAATCTTCGATGAGAATGAGAATTATGAAGACGTTTTATAAAACTTGGGTGAGAAGAATCTTTATGGGTTTTCTCGTTCAAACGTCGATATCACAACAAAATCAATTAACACAAAATCGAGGCAAAACAACGTTGAACTTAACCAATAATCCAAGATGAATGGCTTCTTTGCAAAGGTACACCAATCACAAGGACACAAAGGCAAGTTTTATATCTTTAGTTCGGGAACTTATTATGGTCGCACCCCGCTAGGTAGTGCAATCGCCTTGGTTTTCGTGGTAATCTTTTAAGTTGTTATTATTAAAGAAAACGATTTAATCTTTTGTATTTTTATTATTTGATACATATATAGAAACAAAAGGAAAATATTTTTGTGTTTTATACGCTTTTGGATGTTTTGGGTTTTTGGATTTTTATAAGAAAATATGGATATATATATAGATGGATATGGATTATATGAACAAATGAGTGAGTATTCAAACAACTAATCTGCTAGACGAAAGATAATCAAGACAATCGGCAATGGCGCCAAAAATTTGATGCGTAGAAACCGTCAAGTTCTCTCACGCAAGCGTAAGAAAGCTTAAAACAGCTCAAGCACGAAATCAATGAAGATCGAGAGTATAGAGTTTCCCGGTCGTTATGTCCCAAATGAGTTGTGCAATGGATTATCGACGCTTAGTGATCGAGGAGTTTGAATGGAAAAGGATATCGATTATGATATTAACTATGGAAAAGCCAACAAATGAAAACGCCTTAAATGCAAATTAAAGAAAATTAAAAGATAAAACCTATTAAATAAACGCTATCACTATATTTAAAGTGATGAACGTTTAAAACCTAAAACGACGCTTAAATTAAAAATAACGTAAACGCATAAAATTAAAAAGTGAAATCTAAGAAATAAAGGTCCTAAAAATATGAAAATACATTTTAATAATCCTAATGATAAAAGAAAATTTATGGAAAAGAAAATTATTTTTATCACTAATTATCTAATTAAAAACTATTTTTAACTAATAATTAATTACCTAAAATATAAGAAAATAGGAAAATGAGCTAGAAAATAAGATTAAGACTTGAAAAGTCTAAAATATCAAAATAGACTTTTCAAAACTATTTTGTATTTTTGTGACTATTTTTCTATTTTCTATGGATTTTAAACTATTAAAAACTAATTAAATTACTAAAATTACCAAATGAACTATGAAAAATCTAGAAAATTACTTTTTTACTTTTTATATTTATCTAAACCTAAGAAAATTGAAAAATTATTTTTTGAACCTTTTTCTAATTTTTATATTAAAAGCTATTTAAAATGATTAAAACTAATTTAAATTAAGAAAATAGCTAAACAACTTGGAAAAATATGAAATTTTCAGGAAAAGTCTAAAATGATATTAGGAATATGAGAAAATGGAAAATCAGGCACTTGTTTGGAGAATTATGAAATCGCTTAATCAAGTGCTTATTATTAAGACTAAAATAAGCCAACAGGATACAATAAGCTACCAACTGATCACCAAAGCCTTATTATGCTATAATAACTCTAATACAACTTGAAACAACAATTTATAACTACAGATTAGCAACCTAGATCGCCTTTGATGTCTATGAGCTTTTCAAGTTAAAACAGATTGATGGCAAGTTTAAGCTTATGCGAGGCTTCGAATAAGCTCAAACTTAATTCTATGAATTGGAAACCCAAGTAGACCTGGTTGAGAGCAATTGTACCAAATTTCGTGCCATGAGAAACTTTAATAAGCTCGTGCATCGTTCGCAAAAATCGAGTAAAACTCGTGAATGCCGAGATCAATGGAAAGGGAGAAAGTGGCTTAAAAGAGAAGCAAATTTGAAGCTTTTAGAAAATCACTAAAATCTACAAAATGCGACAAGTAATGGTACCAAGAGAGGTTTCTAAAATGCCAAACTTCAATTGATAAGTCCAAAGAATGAGCTCAAAACAATTCTTTCAAAATGAGCCCAAAACCACTTTTTACTTTTTGACTTTTGAAAATCTTAAGAACTTTGACTAATCTGGACTTTGGATCCAATTTGTTGACTGTTATTGATGTTATATGAAGTTATGAGCCTAATGCAAGTGAGATTGATGATTTCCAAACACAAATTAATGCTTTGCAATTCCTAAAATCCACAACAGTTATCAGTTTAGACAGTTTTAGGTGATTATTGACTTTTATGGTGTTGCAGTCCTAATCTAAGACTCAAATGAGTTTATTTGGAGTTATCAAACATGCCCCAACAGATTTCTAAGCCAAAACAGACCTCAAACATATATTATGCTACAAATCCAAACACCCTTTAAAAACATTGATAAGCAACAAAACAGGCAAATCCAAACACAGAACCAACTTTTAATGATCAAACCACTTTCTACTAACCTAATTACTACTAATAAAATAGATTGGAACTAGAATTGACTACAAAATCAGAAAAAGCAAAGAAACTTGAATTATCACTTACAAGAGTCCCTTAGCTGCTATAGCTTGCATACCAATGAACCAAGAACCATTATCTATCCTAACCAACCCACCGGTTCCAAAACAACCCACATCCATGCTCGCATCATCCTTTGACCATTTCCATTGCTAGTTTGACCTTTGTTTGACTTTTGTTGACCAAATATCAAAAGGAGTGTAAACTTGAAATGAAACTTGTAAAAGTTATGTTGCTTATATAAGCTTATTAATACTGAATAATGAGCTTTTGAAGCTTGTAAACAAGATTTATACTTGGAATTTTTCAACAAGGGACATAAAATGGAGTTTATAACATTACAATCGAAATTAGTACTTGGAATCGCTTCACACCTTTAAATACTTAAATTAATACAATGTAACAAAATATTACAAGCTTAATACTAAATTGAAAAACTTAACTAAAAAACGACATAAGAAATAAAATAAAACTACTAGACTCTCCACTTGCTCCCATTGCTTCCTTTTATAACCATTCTCTTTCTATCCACTGATCAAATCCCAGCCTCCTTTGAGCCATTGGATGGCTAGAATGCATCTTGGCCTTTGATTCATTTTTGGCGGAAACTTTGTTTGACAGTTACAACATTATAGCACTAGGGGGTAGTAGTAGGTGTGATGATTATCGAGGAGGGGAAAGAGATAAGGCATGGGAGGTTGAGTGCAGGAAATCACAGGCCAAGTGGGAAGAAAGGTTTACGCCAAGGATAAGTCAAACGGATTTTGACTTGGGCAGGTTAATAATCCAAGGGGTCCAAAATGGCTTTTTGACAGGGGTCCAAGGGGTACAAGGGTTCAAAATAGGTTTAAGCTTATAAAACACAAGGACTAGTTTTGTAAATCCTGCAAATTGAAGGACCATAGCTGCCAACTCAGAAAAGTTAATCCAAGGGCTAGAAGTGACAATCATTAAAAGTGCAGGGACCAATTTTGCCATTTTCACATTTTCCAGGGACTAATTCTGCCAATTTTGAAACTTGAAGGACCATTTTTGTAATTTTCTCAAACTTTTAATATTTTTCACCAAAGGACTAAATTTGACAACTTATGATTTTAAAAGGACCTTTGGTGACTTTACTTTTGAAATTATGCGCTCGTGGACCTTTTTGACAACTTTTGATACTGGGGACTAAACCGCAATTTTGCAAATTTGATATGTTTTTCATCCGATTTTGATATTTTGCTTTTAAAACACATAAAACACTGATTTGTGATATTTTGATCATTTTGATGTGTTTCTGAGTGTTTTCAGATGATTTTGCAGTTTATTTTGTACAAAAATGATGAGTATTTACACACTCATCACTAAGCTTGAAGCCAATTTCAAGCAACGACAAAGCGAGATGACAACGAAGCTCGACACCCTCTTAAAAGCCTTTAATGACCGGGATATAGGAGCACTCCCAAGTGACACTATAAAGAACCCAAAAGTTAATTCGATTTCATCGACTTCATGTTCTTACTCACCAAGGGAGAGTGCATATCTATGCCCCTCACATCTACAAGTCCATTCGGTCAACGCCATCAACACGGGTTCCAAATGACCCATCATGAGATACCAACAACCCGAGCCAACGGTCCATCCAACTCTTGAGACACCAAACAATCAAGAACCTAAATATACTCTAGAAGAGAAGTTTAAGAAGCTCCACCAGGAAAAACTGGTTCTTGAAGTCTTGACTCATGCACCTTACTATAATGCCTTAAAAGATAAATATAAGCAAGAACTAAAACTAGGAGAACATAGGTCCTCATTTGTGCAAAACAAATTCCCTAAGAAGTTAGATGATCCCGGGCTATTCATTCTTCCATGTAGCATTGTAAATTCCAAAGCTTTCAACACATTAGCCGATCTAGGTTCAAGCATTAACCGTCTTCCGTTGTCCCTCCATAAAATCCTTAACCTAGGTAAGATAGAACCAACGGAAACCATCTTAGGTTTAGCGGACGATAGCATTGCATATCCGGTAGGGATAATGAAGGACATGGTAGTACACGTAGGTCGATTAACTCTTTTGGCGGATTTCCATGTGTTAGACATGAATAAGGACCCGACATGCCCATTGTTAGTTGGAAGAGGATTCTTAGCTATCGCTAGCGCCATAATTGATTGTAAAATGTCTAATATAGTGGTAGGAGAAGGGAGCGCTAGGTCAATTTATGATGTCAAGAAGCATTCCTATTACAATGAGGGTGAACAAGTACCTTATGAGATCATGTTGGATAGGAAACCATCTAGATATGGACCTTGGACCAATAGAGACTTTGTAGGCCCTCAACGACCTTTCTATCTAGAAGAGACCTTCGTGAGTAACTCAACTCTAAATGAACACCAATTGGCTAGGGACATTGAAGTGAACCCATTCGAGGATACTTTAGTGTTTAGGAAGATGATAGAATTCCTAGGAAACATGCCCATTAATCTTAACATGAATTGGTGGAAAGTTGAGAGTGAGAAGGCTAAGTATAATTGGAGTTGGGATAGACCACCTAGTGATGGGAATGGAGAATGGTACATTAGGATGACAATCTATGATCCCAATGGTGAGAAGTTTGAAAAGACATACCGGACTAAGCGTACTAAGAGGAAATTAAAAGATAAGTTTGATCCCTATGACATTCTTAAGGATAAACTTACTTACATAGGTACATTGGAGCACGACTTTGAGTCTAGCTACAAGACTCATAAATAAAGAAAAGCGCTTCGTAGGAGGCAACCCATGCTTAATTGTTTGCTTGTTTGTTTTTCAATTCGTGTGTTTTATATCTTTTTCATTGTTGTTTATTCTCATGTTAGACTTTGTGAAAATGCTTTATTTTGTCTTTAACCTCGTCTTAATTACTGTTATTTATTGGTTTTCATAAACACATAATAATGATCATATAGGGGGCGTATGAATGATGTTTTAGAGAGAGAAAGTGGAAGAGATTTGAGAACTTTAGTGAGATAAAGAAAAATGATATTGAAAAGCTCCAACCCTTTGCCTTGCAAGGCAAAGGGTATTTATAGTTACAAGCTTAAATGCCTCCTTCGGGCTGTGGATCAGGTATACAATGGGTAAAGACCGTCTGTCCTCCACGGTGTTACTTAACAAACTACTTACTAACATTAAATGACTACGACTACGAGCTTAACTAATACATATACTTGAGGTGACCGACTCTTTAACTACTGGATTTTCTAAATCCTAACAATCTCCCCCTAAGGGAGGTCACCTCAATTTACATTGATTACAAACATATATTACATTTTGGGTGTTCTTGGATTCTTAATTAACTTCTTTGCTCTGTAGCCCGTAGCCTTTGATTCTTCATGTTCCGCATGTTTTGTTATTTCAAGTGGAGGTCTTTAACTGATCCACGTGATGGTAAGTTATGAGCCAGCTTTTAGATCATCATCCACAACAAGTCTCTGACTCATCCTTTTGTTGTATCACCATTATGTGATGTTGTGACTTTCGGACCGACATGCTCATATTTTGGATCATGATATCTTCTTATCAGAGTAGCGGAAGCTTTTGTTGATTCATGATATTTGCAGCGGCAAGCATGGATTGAAAATATCGTAGTCGCTTGATGAAGATATGCACTTATCATGATTTCTTTAGAAGTGAATGTGTTGTGTGAGCATGCGGTTATGGATTGACCTCACCCGATCACCGCAACCATCGGGTGTTCCCGCGCACAACAGCTAGCAATAAAGCGCATTTAAAGTGTCTTTGATCACTTTCGTTGAATTGAGTGCACGCCCACGCTTCCTTTGATCAAGACAAGTACGCCTATGATCGTGTAGAATTTCAAGAATCTCTCGATGGGTTTCGCTACTGCTCTAGTCGTTTCTCAAACCGTAACGCCTCAAAAAGACAACACGGAGTGAGTGAACCAAAGAATTGAGATTTATTGATTGATTAAAATGATTTGAAAACAATCGTGTATCGCTTAATAGAAAGAATTTTTGCAATACAACGAAGGTTTTTATAACAGAAATCAATTTTCAATCATAAATACCTTTTGATTTTGAAAATGTAATACACAGTCGATGTGCTATAGAAAATAATTTTTGAGCACAACAACTGGTTTTTCAAAGGTATCGGTCAATCCATTTCCTGAACCAGGATTGATTCATAATGTGAATCGCTCCATTGTTTCTGTCCAGTTGCCACATGGTTGATCTATCGAATAGATCTCACATGCCACCCACCAAGAGCTTGTTTGATGTTGGCTCTAGAAGGCTTTCTATCTTCATTGTGAATATGATTGCATATCACTCAGATGTTCTGGCAATACCACAAGGATAATGCGTAGGACTCTTAAGATATATTCTCACTTTCCACATTGTGTGAAACAGTGAGTCTTCATTGCTTGTGTCCTAATGAGATTTATTGATGATCTTTTGGCTCTAGACTCAATAGTGCATATTTGGTTCCTATGTCGAGACTAGGAGAGGGTCTCCTTCTTCATATCAACAATCTCTAAGAGAAATTGATAGATTATGTAGGTTCCCATGAGAATGAAACAAGTTCTTTAAGAGGAACTTGAGTAGTTTGGGAAGTTGTAGTGCAAAGCGTCATTGGGTCTATGACGCCTTGTCTTCAATACCGTGTTACCTTGGTAACCACCGGTAGCATATGAATTGAACCCGTTTACGCAAGGTTGAAATAATGGAGGGCTATTTTTTTCACCCTTTTCTCATTCATTTCTTTTCATTCTTCATTCCCTTCAAGCTTACCAAGATTTCATAGCTAGAACCTTGTTGGGTTTATTCTAGTTCTAGCTCAATCTCACCAAGACTCTTCCCATATTCTCACTTTTCTCCTTTTCCATCATACCTAAGGACTTCTACACTATCTAGTGAATTGTCCCTCGGTAGATCCTTCTGCTCAAGGGATCGTGGAACGAATACCTAACCTAACCATCCTTATATCTCCATGCGTAAAATAAATTGGTCGGTCTTTTGGTATTGTTCATTCCGCCTTGAAACCAATTGAAAACCATTTGAAAATCAATCAAGGTACTTGTGATATAAAATCAAAGCATTTTGTACCTTAATTGTTTTAGATATTTTAGAAAAGCTCCCCCTCAACATGTGCTTCACGTATTAGAAGTTGTTTTAGCACATGGAGGCAAGAGGGATTTGAAATCTGAGATTAAGAATGAAAGATCCAATCTTTTGATTAACATTTTCTAAAATGATCATCATCACTTCCCGATCAAATCTAGTATTTTAAGTACTTTGAATGAAATATTTTGGGATGGATGAGGTTTTCTTTTGATTGCTCCCCCTCAATATGTGCATCGAGATTCAAAAGTTTTTTGCACATATTAGAGGGAATATGCACTTAGAGACAAATCAATCACGTTTTAATTCTTTTTTGGTTTAAGATAAATGCTCCCCCTTAACATGTGCATGAGAAAATTTGAAATAGTTTGGTACATGTAGGGAGGAGAGCTTGTTATTGTATTTATAAAAACCACTTATTGAATTATAAGTTTATATCCAATTTAAATCACAAGTTCTCCCCGATCACAATTTTCAAATCCTTTGAGATTTGTGATCTCTATTGATTTAAATTGTTTTTGGAAGCTTTTGAGGAGAATTGTGACTTGCTTTTAAAACATTTAACTGATAAGGATCAAATTCAGAGACTTTAAACTCCAATGATTACACATGCTTAAGTATCTTATGAAAACACAAAATTAGCCTTGGTCTGGATCCAATTGTACAAAAACATTGTTCTTTTTGATTATCCAAAATTAGACCTTGCTCGATTACTGTTAGGAATTAGAAATTCCATAGTGAAGTGTCGGTCACCCCATCTATAGTCTAGCATATGTTAGCTCGTAGTTATATCGTTATTTAGTTGTTTATTAGTTAGTTATTAGCTTAGTTTAGCTTAGTGTAACACCGTGGAGGAAGGACGGGTCTTTACCCATCAGATGCTCGATCCACATCCAAGGAGGACGGTAGTATGTAACTATAAATACCTCTACCTTTCAAGGTGTAGGTTGGACCTTTCAATCTAACCTTCTTTCTTTTGTTTACTTTCTCTCTGAAAGGTTCCCATTCTACTTTCTCTCTAAAATACTTCATCTCATTCGAACCATATTGTGACTTGTTATGCTTATGAAATCCAATATCTAACAATTGGTATCAAGAGCCATGGTTTGATCACCATCTTTCATGTTCTTGGATTTCTAGTGGTTTTCATAAGGTTTTTGGGTTTGAATGAGTTTAGAGTGGTTAGCATCATTTGGATCATTTCTTGTGTTAAAGTTTGGATTTTGATAGTACTTTTGTGTTTAGAATCATTATATGTGTTTAGGTCTTGAGTTGGAAGGCTTGAATCATCGTGGTTGGGTTATTTTTGGATTGAAAAGTGGTGTTTTTTGGATATTTCTAGGAAGCGATTTGTCTCCTCTGAGATTGCTTATTGAAGCGATTTGTCAATTTCAAAGAAGTGGTTTGTCCAGATTCAATGTATCTGAAGCAATTTGTCACTTTAAGCGATTTGTCACTTTCAGCGATTTGTCACTTTAAGCGATTTGTCCCTTAAGCGATTTGTCAAACTTAAGCGATTTGTCACTTTAAGCGATTTGTCAACTGAAGCGATTTGTCGCTTTAAGCGATTTGTCATCAAAGCGATTTGTCATGGACTGAGATTTTGTCTATTCCTGCGATTTGTCTCTAAACCTAACATACAAAACCCTTGTTTTCAAACCCTAATTCTTCGAAAAATCCTTCGGGGGAGCGCTGCCATTACTCCAGTACTCCATATATATAAAGAATTAGGGAATATCACAAACTCAACCATTACTCCATATATATCTTTACCACCAAATCATCTCCTAGTTCCCTTACTACATCCTATTTCTCACTCTCTTACGGTTTGGTCTTTATTTTAGTAAAATCCCGCGAAAGATTCTATTTCTCGGTTTAAATCACAGACTTGTAAAATCCCGTGTACACATCAACATCATGTCTTACACTCCTGGTTCTGTAATTTCAGAAGTACTCAAAATGTATGATGCTGTTGACAACCATGAGAATATTAGCTATACTAAACGGTTACAAATGATGGAATCAATCAATGAGGATGTGAGATCTCCGTGTTCAGAATCTAACGAGAGAGAATTGCACCAGTTTAGGCTACAAAATGCCATGATAAAGGAAAGTAATATTGAACCTTATCAGTTACTTCACTCTCACCTCGTACAACTTTTGTCCACAATAATGGATCGAACATGTAGTGCCATCTTCCGTCAGGATTTACCTACACTGACTAGAAACTAGCTGTTGAACTTAGAACAATTGGAACAACAACTTGATAAAGAAAAGGTTCAAAAGGATAGTTCGGTCGCACTACATGTGATCCACAACCAATTTCGCCATTCATCGCTGGGGAATTTACATCGATTATGATCAAGACATGACCGAAATGTCCTTCAAGAGACACACTGGAATGGAAATTGGCGTGTTCATAGAGACACTTATCCATCTCATGGACAATGTGGAGAAGTATATTGAGGAAGTTACTCGAAAGATGAAATAATAGATGAGAGTCCGTGCGGTGATGTAAAGTTGTGATGAGTCGGGTAATGTATATGTTGAAGAATCAAAAGTTCGAATGTAGAATAACGAGACAACAAAGAATGATGCAACAAATTGTTCAAGAACTCATGTTACGCATGATGTGGATGCGTATATCGACGATAAATGAACAGTGTCATGTGATGAGGTCCCTTAACTGCTCAACATAGTGCATCCGCTAATGTACCTAAACATACCGATATTAATGTCGAACATGATATTGATAAATGTTCCTTGGTTGAGGCCGAGTCTAATAACTTCAAAACAAATGATATGGTTGATAAAAAGGCTTTTGATGAACTTTCAAAAATTCTCAAAACTTGAAAACATTGCATTTCACTTGAAATTACGATACGAGTAAAGAAGAAAGTTTTCAACTTAACAAACCATGTAAAAATCCGTAACTTCCTGAATTCCGTTAACTTTTTGAAATTAACACTTTGAAAGCTCAGCTTCAAGACAAAGAGTCAACTATCAATAATTTGAAGAAACATATTTCTAATATACATGTGAAAAGTAATTTGGTTACAAGTAATTCTGATGTTAATGCTATTGATGATATTCAAATGAGAAATGATGAATTAGCGGCTTGTGTGGCCAAATTACTAAAGGAAAATGAATCATTAAGAATGCATCACATAGAACTAAGTGACTTTGTCAAAGAAGCTAGAACAAAGTCAATGGAACAAACAAACTCTTTGATAGCAAAAATTGATGAACTCAAAGCTCAACTTCGTGAAAAGAGTTTTGCTATTGTTGCCCTAAAAATGAGCTTAGGAAAACTGTAGGAAAAGTGTGAACACTAAGTTTACAAAACCATCAACCTTGGGAAACCAGCTTTCATCCCATTAGAAATCGGGTCCGTTGTTAGGCATCCCATCGCGCTTATATCCGAAAGACCAAAATTTTCAAAACACGGTTTGCCTCCCAAGTTGATGAGAAACAAGTTTTGTCAAAACCACCTTCACCCGAAAGTTACCTAAGAATAAGGCTTCTAGCTCTGCTAACCTCAACAAGTAGCCACTACTACTCCCAAGACCTCTAGGATTAGTTCTAAACAAAGGTCAAACCAAGCATTAAAACCCATAATTCATATGATATGAATGACTTGTGGAAGAACTATTATCTAGAAAAAGCTAGGAAAAAGGCATGATTCGAAAAGATGTAATTTTAGGTGCAAGACCTAGGGTGATGCATTCCACGAGATTTCAAGGCACTGCTAGTAGTAGTAAACCATTACCTAGGAACTCTCAAAAGACTAGGGTTGGCTTGCATCTAAGAGTAGTTATATGAAGAAGAATGCTAAGCATGTAGAAAATGAAACTAGAAATTCTGAGTCTTTTCCGAATAAGAAACATTTTTCTAATTCACATGCTAAGGTACAATCCACTAAGGCTACTAACATGGCTAAGGTTCAACATGTTATGAAGGAAAACAAACCTAAAACATCACCTAGATGGATCCCAACTGCTAAATCTTCAGAGTCTAGGAATAACGATAAGTCTTCCACTATGCATAAGAATGTCACCAATCCTAGACCTTGCCATAAGTGGATTCCGCGGTAGAATATTTAAGGATGTTGGACTTAGGTGGATACCACCGAAAGTCACATCGATGACATAATCAAGGTTGACCGTGAAACCCCAAAGGGTTTAGATACTAATGTCACTAACCAAAATATATGCAATCAAGTTTGTAATATTAGTGTAGTCCTTACTCGCCTGAGATACTTCGATCCTTCACTACATGGACTTGCTTAAAGTATGGATTACAAATGGATTGATATCTCATAACTCACGGGTTCAAGTAACTCAATCTTGATATTCATTCGGCTATGACGTTTAAACACAACAACAAGCCTCGTTTCTAAAGAAAAGAACGTACATTTCAAAGGCGCTTTATCTTCTGAAGAATAGAAATCTTCTTATGACGTTTGAACACAACAGTTCAAGCCTCATTCTCTAAAGAAAAGAAAAGTGTACATCTCAGTGCGCTTTATCTTTGAAAGAAGAGAAATCCTCTTATGACGTTTGAACACAACAGTTCAAGCCTCGTACTCTAAAGAAAAGAAAAGTGTACGTTTCAGTGCGCTTTATCTTCCGAAGAAGAGAAATCTTCTCAATTATGACCATTCTCGTCAACATGCTTCATACTTTTTCCATGCGCCTTCAGTCATTAAGTGAACCGGACTGCTGTTGATTGTTTTCTTATTCCACTTGCTCAATTATAATGATGATGGCGACATCATATGCAACCTTTGGGGAAGAAGTGTGAATAAACTACATTTGGATGATTTCACTTATTTAATCAAGAATGGCATCTCCGTATGCAATTCTTGAGGGGGAGAAGAAGTATGATAATACTGCATGGTTGATTGACTTTTGAGAACAAATGGTCAAACGGCTCAAACTCATGTGAGAACCGAGCTTCTTCTTATCGGGTCGTCTTCACATGGAGTTTTCTTCTAAGAGCCGTTGGTTGACATCTTCACAAAAGCTGAGTTGATTAATGACAAAGTGCTTCCAGTTGTAGGGCTGATTTCCTTAATGAACATCTTTCTGTTCTTGTTTGATTGGGAAGGATTTGATTTAAGGGGATTTGATATTTGTATGTTAACGGGAATGCATTTGGTGAGTTGAAGATGTTGACTTTCTATTCCCAAATTGGACAATCTTGAAGAAGGTCGAGTCTACAGTCGGTTCTACATTCTCTGCTACATGTTAGAAGACTAAAGACGAGTTGCATTTAACGATCTAAAGACTTCTTCTTAATCTGGGCTTATATCAATCAGATTGTCGGTTTAAGGGAGAGCACTAATTGGGGGAGAGTGAAATGTCATTTTTAATCCCCAATTAGACTTGCTCACATTGTACTTCAGCACGTTGATTCTCACAAACCCTTCAAGTGTTCTTCTCAACAGATTTCTAGTATACGGGCTTATTATGTGTTGCTGATTCTGAAGTATCAAAACCAGCAAGGGGGAAGGAGACACGCATCTAAACACAAAGCGAGTAAACTTGATGAACTTAATTCTTCTAAGTGATTGAAGATATCCCATGAAGACAAATGTCATGACCGTAGAGAAACTCAAGGTTTTACTCATCAAGGCTTTTAGTGTTCTTATTCCAACTACGTGGGGGAAGTGATGTAAGAGAAAGTTTCTGAAGATAAAAGAGGTAAACAAGTGTGTGATGATTTCGATGCTATCGCAATCATCAGGGGAGAGAGATTGTGTACATTGGACACGCCAACTGCTTCACTTGAGTGCTTAATCGCGATTCGATATATAATCACTTATTCGAGTTGACATCCGCAATGATAGTCATCCCAAGAGATAATCGATTCACTGCTTCTTCAATGTTATCTGTTATTCTCTCTTGGGCATTCGGGTACTTTGGGTTCTTGAGCTTCATACACTTTCTTTAGGGAGAGAAAGTATACATCGGGGTTATTCTTTGGCTATCGACTTAATCTGCTACTGATGGTATAAGTTTCTCCGTCTTCGGTATATGTGTATTCGGTTCGTGAGCTCTAGTCTAAGAGATTGACCGCATCAATTCATCTACTTGGGGAAGTGGTCTCTTGACAACTTTTTGGTATGGATCGCCTGCACTTCAAAGGAAAAGGAATTTGAGAAGATTATTTAATCGTGGATGATACGTTGTTGTTCTTCTATTGGATGATATAACCCCGAATGAAGAATCTCGATTATCTTTCTTAAAAGGAGCAATGAATTTATGATAATGGTGTGCTTCTCTGCACTGCTAAGGCAAGCTTGAAATAGAGCTTGAATCGCTCATCTAATGGATTTTCGGTTTAGGGGAAGTCGCCAAAGTCTCTTTCTCAAAGGCTCATGTTCTATCTTCTATTCTGAGCCTCGAAACTTTGGTGGTGGAAGTTTAAGAGATGACTAATTATATCTTCTACGATGTGTCGCTCGATATCCTTATCTCGGTGATCAGATATCATCTTCTTAAACTATATCATCTACTCTATCTTTGTAAATATTTTCTAAAACCAAATAAAAATATAAAACCAACAAAACAAAATAGAAAATATAAAATCGATAAAACCCATAAAAATCAAAAATTTGAAAAGACCAAAAATTGCTTTTATCAAGACATGTCTTCTGGTATCGATAACATCTGCGGTCTTAGAAATGTCATTCAACAATGGCACGGGACCATAGATGAAGTTCGAGCGAAGGTGTAAATATTTCTTTTCAAAACATGTCACAAATCTAATGGCTTGTAGTTATTTCAGATTGTAACCCGTGCTTAAACTATGGTTTGCTATTATTTTAGATAGCAACCTGCTCTTCAAGGAAGGAAAGTGTTGCGCTAAACCAATTTTTAAAAAAATTCGTGCACTTATCCTAAAACATAATGAGGAAAGTATGTCGAAGGACTACTGTTCCTACTCAAATATTTTTCCTTCTAAAATTCTTCAGGAAAATATTTGTTTTAACAAAATGGTGGTAAATGAGTTGCTTGAAAATCAATCAGAATCAAGTTTTCATAAAATTTGCAAACTTAATCAATGACTTCAGCGCTTTTAAACTTTTCAGAAAATGAGTCATTGATTGAGGGGGAAAATGTTTTCAAATTTATATCATCTAACGGGCTTTCTTAATCATCCTACGTGCTTATCTGAAAAAATATAATTGCCTATGTTGAAGGACTAGGTTTCTAGGATGTGATTGTTAGGATTAGATGATTAGAGTTTGATGGACACATAATCCCATATATCTGTTTGTGTTGACTAACGTATGCAGATAAGATGGTTATAAGAATGTTCCCGATCCGGATCCCACAATAGAAGATGATTGGATGCCGAAAGGAAAGGGTAACTATATCTTGGGTTGACAAATGAAGAAACGGAGCTTAATTTGACTTCTATGGAGAGTTGGCATGAAAAATGCAACGTAAGAGGTTTCACCGCATCGCAGATGGTTTTCTTTATCATCAAATGAAGAAACGGATCTTAATTGGACCTCTATGAAGAGTTGGCATGACAAATGCAACGTCAGAGGTCTCACCGCATCGCCAGACGGTTTTCTTCCAACCCTACAAAGAACAATGTAAGCTTCGAACCACCTAACGATCTTTGTTCGTGATAGTAGTGAATGATGCCATTTTTAAACAATTTTGAAAATATTGTTTTGAAAAATGGAAAAATATTGGTTTTGAAAATAAATTGGACTTAATTTTGAAAATCACCGGACTTCATTTTATCAAAACTTAAGTCACTCAATCATCAACTACGGTCATCGATTGAGGGGGATAGTGATTTAAAATAAAATATTTTCAAACAATATTTCTTCATAAAAGGTCCGTTTGTACAATAATAAGTGGTGATCTAAAGATTTAATGTTATGTCATGGTATGATTTTCTTTAAAACTCAAAGATCTTACAAAATGAAATTTTTTTCGTTCTTGTTTGATTGTGAAATTGTTTTATTTTACTTAAAGATCTCTTAAAACTATCATACCCGACACTAACAATCTTTAATGTCTAAAATTGAGTTCAGATCAATCATTTTCAAAATTAAATCAAGCCACGCCTTTCCCAAAATTTTCCAAATGATTTAAATCTATCGGGATCCAAAATCTCAATTGGTTTGAAATTTTTGATCGGGGGAGAGATCGTGATTTAAATCTCAAATCGGTTTTAAAGAGTGATTGTTTCAAAAGCACTCCTTCCTTCATGTGCCAAACGATTTTGAAATACATAATGCACATGATTGTGGATGAGCATTTAACCAAAAACCAAAAGAGTATTTAAACAAGGCCACATTTTCTCCCATGTTTTCTAAACCTTATTAAATCAATTGGGATCTAAAATCTCAAAGGGTTTGATATTTTTGATCGGGGGAGAATTTGTGATTTAATAATGAAATTTGATAAAAGATGATCGTTTTGATTCAAGTGTGCATACTGCTCTCCCATATGTGCTAAACGCTTTCGAATCTCGAAGCACATATTGAGGGGGAGCATTTTAAAAGAAAATAAACTCTCAAGGTACAAAGATTTATATGTTTCATCATAAAGTACCTTGATTGAGTTTTAAAGGTTTTCTCTATGGCATATTGTGATCGTGGAAGTACTTTAAAGAACTTCTGCCTCTATGTGTTAAATGATTTCAAACAACCTACGCATATATTGAGGGGGAGAATTTACCAAAGAAAATCAAATGGCTTTTTCATAAGAAATTGTGATCAAAGAAAAACTTCAAAGTACTCTTGCCTCCATGTGCTAAACAATTTCAAGATCATATGCACATGTTGAGGGGGTGCATTTCTAAATGAGCAAAACTATTAAGGTACAAAATGCATTGATTTTATATCACAAGTACCTTGATTGATTTTACAAATGATTTTTCAATTGGTTTAATGAAGGAAAGAACAATACCAAAAGACCGACCAATTTACTTTATGCATGGTGTTATAAGGATGGTTAGGTTAGGTATTCATTCCCATGATCCCGCCAGAGCCGGAGGGATCTACCCAGGGACAATCCACTAGATAGTGTAGAAGTCCTTAGGTATGATGAAAAAAGGAAAAAAATGAGAATATGGGAAGAGTGCGGACTGAGATAGAGCTAGAACAGAATAAACCCAACAAGGTTCTAGTTATGAAGTCTCGTAAGCCTTCAAGGGGTTGAAGAATGAAAAGATTTGAATGTGTAAAGGGTGAAAAGAAATAGCCTCCAATAATTCAACCTTAGGGCGTAAACCGGTTCAATACATATGCTACTGGTGGTTACTAAGGTAACACTGGTATTGAAGACAAGACGTCATGGACCCAAAGGACGCATCGCACCTAACTTCCCAAACTACTCAAGTTCCTCTTAAAAGGACTTGTTTCATTCTCACGGGAACCTACATAATCTATCGACTTTCTCTTAGAGATTGTTGATATTGAAGAAGGAGACCCTCCCTAGTCTCCCAGATAGGAACCAAATATGCACAATTAAGTCTAGAGCCAAGAGATTATCCACAATATCTCATTACGACACTAAATTAATGAAGACTTCTTGTTTCACACAATGTGGAAAGTAAGAATATATTAAGAGTCCCACGATTATCCTTGTGGTATTGCCGTAACATCCGAGTG
The DNA here is from genome assembly GCA_022545495.1 of Chrysanthemum lavandulifolium. Classification (NCBI taxonomy): domain Eukaryota; kingdom Viridiplantae; phylum Streptophyta; class Magnoliopsida; order Asterales; family Asteraceae; genus Chrysanthemum; species Chrysanthemum lavandulifolium. The sequence continues at coordinate 222,607,320 of CM040243.1, read as the reverse complement.
ATATGTAAAAATATTCACAATGAAGATGGAAATCCTTCTAGAGCCAACATTAAACAAGCTCTTGGTGGGTGACATGTGAGATCTTTTCAAAGATCAAGCTTGTGACAACCGGATAGAAACAATGGGGCTTATCATTCTTGAATCAACCTTGGTCCAAGAAATGAATTGACGAATACTTTTGGAAAACCGCTCGATGTGCAAATCTTCTTTCTCTAGCACATCGAATGAGTATTCATTTTCAAATTCAAAAGTATCTCGATTGAAAAATACTTTTGAAAACCGCTCGATGTGCGAATCTCTTCTTTCTCTAGCACATCGAATGTGTACTCTTTTCAAATACAAAAGTATTTTGATTGAAAATTGGTCTTTTTCATAAAACCTTCGTCATTGCAAAACTCTTTCTTCAAGCAATACGTGATTGTTTTCAAATCAATTTTCATCAATCATTGAATCTCAATTCACCGGTTCACTTACTCCTGTTGTCTTCTTTGAGACGCTCCACCGAGAACGGCTAGAACAAATACTGAAACCACGTCAAGGAGATTCTTCGAATTATACCGATCACAGCAAGATTTGTAATCGATCAACGGGGAACCGGGGGCGTGTACTAATTCAACGAAAGTGATCAAAGACACTTTCGTATGTTTTATTGCTAAATATTGTTTGTAGGTACATTTGGACGGTTGCAAAATGATCGTAATTGAGAAGTCAATCCAAAGCCGCATGCTCACAAAGATCCACACTTAATTGAAGAAATCATGACTTGTGCATATCTACAAAACCCGGCTCGATATTTTTATACTATGTTTACGCTCTGTTCTGCCGCAAATATCATGAACCAAGAAAGCTTCCGCTACTCGATGAAAAGATGTCATGATCAAGAAAGTGTGAACATGTCGGTCCAAAAGTCACAACATCACATGATGGCAACACAACAAAGGGTGATCCAAAGATTTACTGTGGCTGATGATCTCAATGAAAGCTTGAAGATCATCAAGATGTGGATCAGTTAAAGGCCTCCACTGAAAGTACAAAATAATCGGACTATGAAGAGTCACAGCTAAAGCACAAAGATGCGGATGTTGAAGAATTAAAGTCTACGAGCTCAAGATTGAAGATAAAATAGAATGCTAGGATTCGTAATTCCATAGTGAAGTGTCGGTCACCCCATCTATAGTGAAGTGTTAGGAATTAGAAATTCCATAGGGAAGTGTCGGTCACCCCATCTATAGTCTAGCATATATTAGCTCGTAGATATATCGTTATTTAGTAGTTTGTTAGTTAGTTATTAGCTTAGTTTAGCTTAGTGTAACACCGTGGAGGAAGGACGGGTCTTTACCCATCAGACGCCGATCCACAATCAAGGAGGACGTGTAGTATGTAACTATAAATACCCTCTACCTCCCAAGGTAGAGGTTGGACCTTCAATCTAACCTTCTTTCTTTTATTTACTTTCTCTCTAGAAAGGCTCTCATTCCACTTTCTCTCTCTAAAATACTTCATCTCATTCGAACCATATTGTGACTTATTATGCGTTTATGAAATCCAATATCTAACAATTACGTGCCAATTGTTTGAAAATTAACTTTTTGATTTGATTGAAATCATTCTCCCCCTCAATCAATGACATACGTTGTTGATTGAGTGTTAGGGATTTTGACAAATGATAAGTCCAGAAGATTTTCAAAAATATAGTCTGAGTTATTTTCAAAGAAATTTTGTTTTCATTAGATGACAAATATTTTTCGAAAGAATATTTAGAAGGAAAAATATTTGTGAAGGAAACATTTGTCTTTAGAATCAGAGTGTGAGGTTTAAAAATTGGATGAAGCATAGCTCTGTGCGTTCATTAAAAACGAGTTACTGCCTGAAATGACAATAAACCATCATCTTTCTCCATCATTTTGTTTTTATTTTTTATATTTTTTTAATTTTTTTTACATAAGGTTTATGTACATTTGAACTTCATCTAAAGACCCGTGCCATTCTTTGAGTGATAAATCAAAGTCCGTAAATGTTATCGAAGAACAGAAATTTGATGTGAAAATTAATTTTTTGTGCTTTTTCAAAGATTTTCTGATTTTTATGGATTTTGAAATTTTATATTTTTCTATTTTTCTTTTTGTGGGTTTTATAATTTTGTATTTTGCTTTTTGATAAGATATGTACAAGAGATAGATGAAGAAAAAGCCTTTACTCCTCGTCTTCCTCTTGAAGACGTTTGAGTGTTTCTGGTTGTAGACTCTTTAGTGCAAGTCGTGGAAGAATAAACTCAAAACGTTCTCTAGGAAGAGCTTTAGTGAAGATGTCTGCTAGCTGATATTCAGTTCTCACAAAAGATAGTTCCACCACACCTTTCTCCACTTGTTCCATGATGAAATGATGTCGAATGTCTATATACTTTGCTCTTGAATGTTGAACATTGTTGCAGTAGAGAGCAATAGCACTTTTGTTATCACAATACAGAGGGATTTTGTTGAATTTGTAGCCATAGTTTGATAATTGTGATCTCATCCATAGGATTTGAGCACAGCAAGATGACATGGCTATGTATTCCGCCTCAGTAGATGATATAGACGCACTCATTTATTTCTTTGAAGACCACTTACTAATTTATCTCCCAAGAATTGAGCACCACCGACGTGCTTGACGTGTATCTTGACACCGCATGGTCTCGCATCTCGCATATCTTTCGTTAGTGACATATTGGTGTCCTTCTGATACCAAAGTCCCATGTTAATGGTTCCTTGAGATACCGAAAGACCCGCTTAACCGCTTCAAGGTGCTTTTGGTAGGCTTAGCCCGGTATCTAGCACACATGCATACAATGAACAGAATATCAGGTCTACTGGCTATGAGGTACATTAGGGATCCAATCATACTTCGATATTTAGTTTGATCAACCATGATCCCTGAGTTGTCCTCATCCATTTTTTGTGCGCTCCACCATAGGAGTGTCAACAGGGTTACAAGAGTCAAATCCAAATTTCTTTAAAATTTCATTAGCATATTTAGATTGATTAATGAAAATGCCTCCGGGACTTTGTGAAATTTGTAATCCCAAGAAAAATGACATTTGTCCCATCATAGAAATTTGAAATTTGGAGCCCATCTCCTTTGAAAACGGTCACATTCATTAGGGTCGATCGAGGCAAAAATAATATCATCAACATAAATTTGAACATGAATTAAATGTTTGCCTAACTTTCTGGTGAACAATGAGGGATCAACTGCTCATTTGCTGAATCCATTTGTCAATAGGAACTTTGACAGTGTATCATACCATGCCCTTGGAGCTTGCTTCAAGCCGTAAAGCGCCTTCTTCAAGCAGTAGACATGGGTAGGATGCTCGGATTCACAAAACCTTTGGGTTGATCGAGGTAAACTACTTCTTTGAGATCACCATTAAGAAAAGCGTCTTTACATCCATCTGATAAACCACCATGTTCTTGCTAGTTGCATTAGCCAGGAAGATTCTAATAGCCTCAATTCGTGCAACCAGAGCAAATGATTCTTCAAAGTCAATACCCTCCTTTTGTCGGTATCCTTTAGCCACTAATCTTGCCTTGTTCTTTAGAACATCACCGTGCTCATCAAGCTTTACTTTAAAGATCCATTTGAGAGCAATGATCATAGCACAATCTGGAGCAGGTACCAATTCCCATACATCAAGACGATCAAACTCATGGATTTCTTCTTGTATAGCACTAAACCAGCTGTCCTCGGACATGGCTATTTTGACATCTTTAGGTTCGATCTTTGATAATACGTAATTAAAGAAACACCATAAGGCATCTGTGGCAAGTTGTTTACAGTGGATACCTGGACGAGACGGATTTCCAATAATGTTGTCCAATGGATGATCATGTGTCCATTTTTGAGATGTTCATGTGGTTGGTGATGAGGAACCCGATGTAGCGAGTTTGGATCCCCGATGAAGATGGTTCGATGTTGGTTGTGGGGAAATATATTTTCAAACGGTGCATCTTCTGGAGTGGCAAAGGGGTTATCTCCATCATAGTTAGCAGAAACATTTCCATGATGTACACTCGAGGATTAAGGATTTGAGGATGATGATGAGTGATCTGCAGCAGGCGCTTCTTGAGTTAGTGACACAAAAAGTAAAGGATTATATGTGTTGACAGGATTAGGAGCCGCCACTGTTGTTGGTCTAGATTGATCATGGACAAGAGGTTCATAGTATTCATCAAACATCGGATCAAAAAGTTTCTTCAAATCTTCTTCAGAAGGAGCTACATATGGAACTGGAGGTGAGGGATTCTTTACAAGAGAAGAACTAATGGGACTACTTAATGAATGTTGAGATGCGGGTCCAGAACTAGATTGTCCAGGAGCCATTTGCTCAGACAGCTCATCGAACGTGACGTGAATAGTTTCCATGATATCTCGGGTTCTTTTATTGTAGATTCGGTAACCTTTCCGGCTTGGTGCTTAACCAACAAAAACTCCAATGTCCGCCTTAGCTCGAAACTTTCTTAAATCTTGACCATCATTCGTTGGATAGCATAAAGCACCGAATACACGAAGGAAAGAAAGATCTAGTTTTCTGTTGTGGACTAGTTCGTATGGATTTTTTCCATGTGGTATGGATAAGGGAACGGCTTTGGGTATAGCAAGTAGTGGTAATGGCTTCAGCCCATAGAAACATTGGAACCTTTGAGTAGATCAGCATAGTCCTTGCAGCTTCAAAAAGAGTTCGATTTAAGCCTTTCAACTACACCGCTCGTTGAGGAGTACGTGAAACACTTCTTTGATGACCGATTCCAGTGCTTTCATAAACCGACTTAGTTCTCTGTTAACAAATTCGGCCCATTGTCTGCTCGGATAATTTCGACTGCTTTATTAAGTCGAACTCGCACTGCTTGATAAGTTTGATGATGACATCTCGAGTTTCATCCTTTGACCTCAAAATCTTAACCCAAGTAAACCGAGAGTAGTCATAAACCACAACTAGCACATATTTCTTCCCGTTTATAGTTTGTACTCTCATGGGTCCGCACAAATCCATATGAAGAGTATGAAGAACTTACATAATTGAGTTTGCAGGTTTGGGTTAATGGGCATATTTCTTGCTTTTTCCCAATTGGCATGATGAACAAAGATGATCTTTCTCATATTTCAATCTGGGCAAACCTCCTACAAGGTCCTTTCTAGAAAGATCATTTATAGTTCCGAAGTTCAAATGATTGAGACGACGATGCCATAACCATGACTTTGTTTTCGAAGCCTTTGACAACAAGCAGATTGGAGAGGACTTCATCATATCTTCGATGGAGATGGTGTATAGTTTGGTTCCACGGGTTCCTTTTAAAAGTTCAACCCCATCAAGTTCTCTAACGAAGCAAGTATGTTTTCTAAAGGCCACTTCTAGATCAGAGTCAAATAATTAACCAACAGAGAACAAATTATGACCAAGACCTTCAACATAATAGACCTTGGAAATTACACTGTCACCAACAACATAGTCTCCATAACCCATAATTGCCCCAAAGTGGTCGTTCCCGAATCTAACAGTCCCGATGAATTTACTCACAAAGTTCATGAGTCATGAGCGATCTCCATCATATGCTTGGAATGACTGAGTCCAAATACCACGTAATCGATTTGTACGACCTGCAGCTGAATACAAACAAGTATGGATGATGGATAATTTGGATCCCCATGCAAGAATGGGTTCCATTTGGTTAGTAAACGATAATGGAACACCCACATTAGAAGCAGAATCAATGATATTATTAGAGGTAGATGCAGGACTAATAGTGACAGTAGATCTAATCAAAGTGTGTTCACTTCTTAAAGGTATACTTCTACCAGTAGGCATCCATTCCCTAATAGGCATTGATCTGGATAATTTAGGGCACAATTCATTAAGGTTGAATTTACGACCAGTAGGTATCCAATGATAACCTACATTACTAAATTTTCTTCCTGTTGGTTTCCAATGTTTTTTTAACCTTTTTCCACCTTGGTTTTTTGACATCCTTAACCTGTTTAGCAATTCTAACCGTTTCGACTGGAGACTTAGCAACGTATTTTACTTCATTCACAGCACATTCATGATAAGTACCAGACACCAAAAATTCATTACATGTTTTTCAAATCATAGCAGAATTCGAATTAATTACAGTACGCTTATAGCTAATACTAGAATCAATACGATTCGTCTTATTAAACTCAAACTTATTGTTCCTAGGATGGTCTTCTACTTCCTTCCTTTGATCACTCTTAGCTTGCGAGGTCCTATCTTGCTTTGTATTGCCTGGAGGCTTTGACTTGCTTGCCTTAGTGTCATTGATTACTCCTGTAGAAGGAACGATGGGAACATTAGTTGGTTTCACTACTTTCTGCATTCCTGGTCTAGAAGTACTGGGATCTGAAGTACTAGTGGGCACATTAAAGGACACTTGCTTGGCTTTGGGCATAGAGCAAGGCATAACTACTCTATCTTTCTTAGTACCAAAATTAGAACATATAGTTATTAGGCATTCTAACAACTCCTGAGATCGTTTGGCATATAAGCATGCATCCTTAATCGCACTATTAAGTGGCTTCTCTATCTTATCCTCTTCAACAATCTCACGGAGACATTCTAGACTATCCTTAAGGTACGAAAAATATGTTTGAAGTGCAAGTTCATTATTCCTAAGATGAGGTGGAATGTACTTCACAGTCATAGCATATTTTGCACAAGAAGGCACCTTTGGTGCAGAAGTCTCACAATTTGTGATTGGCATTTTCCCTTTTACATGACTCTTCAGATTCTCAATTTCATTTTGCAAAGAAGTTACCTTTTCATTGTTCTTGTCACGAGTGACTTTTATTGATTCATATAACTCTTTGAAATGCAATTTAACCTTTTCATTTTCTGCTAGAAAACATTCATTTTCATGTTGTAATGGATTAATGATGTTTTGAAGATGAAAATTCTGAGAATTCAGAGAGAGGCATTTGGGAGCCAGTCACATCATTCTTATCAATCTTTAATTGTGAGATTTGGGTTTTCAATCGTTCGATCGTGTTACATTGAGCTCGAATCTGTTCATCTCATTTGTTAATTTCAAAAACTGTATCAAACTCAGGAACATCCGAGGATGTCTTGGTAATTGAGTTTTTAACATTTTCTTTTAGATGTTGATATTTTAATTGCAAAGCTCAATGTTCAACTTCCAATTTAGAAAAATATTTGACCAAGTTATCATGATCATCTTGTTCTATTCTCTCATACAATTTTGAATTTTTGGACTCAAGCTCAATGACACGATCATGGGAAACTTTCAGGGCAACAGATAATTCATGAAAATGAGAAGCAGTGATAGAATAATTTGTAACAGTATAGAATACATCCTGAGCAACACATATAGAAATCGAGTTATCATATAAGATATGCAAATTTTTCCTCTCAATTTCAATACTTTTAAGCTCACGTTCATAATCTTTGACCTCAATTTTCATTTCATTAAAAACCTTTTTCATTTCTTTAATCAGATCAATGCCCTTTGAAGACTCTCAAATTGTTCTTTCAAGAGTTTAAAGAAAGGCATAACCTCGCTAAATAACACTCTTTAGTTTGCTCAAAACCCCTTTCCCCTTCAGTAATCCATGTGGGTGTAATTCTCTTCTTACATGTTTTCTTAAAGTCAACAAATAATTGATAAACTACATATAGGCTGATTAAGGTCTTGCTTTGAGTCGAAAGGGTTCTGGGCACTAAATGCATAGGTGTATTTGGGGGATACACAGTGGCTGGAGGCATTTTCCTACAAGGAGGATTCTTCTCAATAAGATTATCGATTTTTTGTTTATCCAAATCTTTCTTCCAGAATACTTGCTCAAGGGTTAGTTGAGTTTGAGGTTTAAACATATTTAAGGCTATCTAGTTTTCTTTAGTGTAATCATGGGGTTTAAACTTTATATTATGCTTTGTACACCAAGAATCATTTAACTTCTTTGCCATTTTCTCCCTAGAGGCATCTTCTAATTTTCTATCCTCTTCAGTGCTTCCTATACATGATGGTGTTTTCCTAGGCTTAAGAATCTCATTACCATCATAGACTACCTTTTGAGCATCTCTAGCTATTTTACCATACTCGGGATTGGGTTCCTCTACAAGGGGAGTACTATGCTTATCGCTTAAGACACTATGCTTAGTGATCATGTGAGCAGTCTGAATGGTGTTCCCTTGTATGTACAGTTTGTTTTCAAGTTTGTTTTTCAAAGTTTTTAGGTTGGAAAAGTCATTTCAAAATTTTGATTCCTTAGCAGTAAACTCATGTTTAAGCACCTTTACATTTTCTTGAAGTTCTTGCTTTTGCTTAATTTTATTGAGCTTTTCTTGTAAGGAGTTTAAATCTTGTTTTAACATTTCTTCCCTAAAGTTACTTTTTCTAATAACCCATGCGTATTTGGTTATCCATCTCCCGCTCACGGGTAGTCGGCTCAAATTTAACACGTTGTTCATATATGGCAACTTGTTCTTTATAGGCATTTAGTTCGAGGTTATAGAGTCATCGTAAGCACATGCAGTGTATTCATCAAAAGTATAGTCATCATTGACTGCAGAAGATGCATCACTTGGTACAATTTCACTTTCATTTTGCTTCACATATTGATCATATGGGACAACATTGCTATTACCCATATTTTCAATATCTGATTCAATAATTTCAGTTGATTGTACCTTGTCATGTATCTTTGGCACATCACCTTCATCGTATAGTTTCAATACCTTTGATATGATTGATTCCTTGGAGGGACTGGCCTGTTGTGGTGAAAGAGCCTTTGGAGAGACCATTGGTGAGATACTAGCCATGAAGATGGTCCGGCGAGAGGTTCATCATCGACATAAGAGTCAAATGCATCACGATGCGCAACTTGAAATGCATTGGGATTGTTTTGACCCATACCGTGACCGGCCGCTCATCCACATCATCATCATAAGTTTTGGCATTTCCTCGACAAGGAACAATAATTCTTCCTTATTCAACATGGCCCACTATCTTGAGCTTGCATTAGTAGCATTTTGTCCTCAAGTACTGCATTTTGTGGACATTTTGGAAGAGTGCGCCCTTGCTATGTGTCCTTCTCCACCACGCTTTAGCACTTTATTGGCTTTCCTTGTCCTCGGCCATGTTCCTTCCACGATTCTGATTACTCACATATCCTCCACCTATACCAAAGATTTACAACCAAAGACCAACCCCAACATTTCCTTGCTCATTATGTGGAAGATATGCATTCTCGCCTTCCTACACGCTTGCACAACTACCCTTCCATCTTTAACCGTAGCATGATTGTGGAGATTAGAAGCAGTTCTGAGATGATTGTTGGTAGGTGGGGTAAACTTTAGGTTTTGCTTAACCATTAGAGCCACTTGATGAGCAACTTGTTCCAAGAATGAGTCTGAAGGCTTATAGCTTGGATCTGGAATAAGTTTGTGATTACCATCCCCAGTAGGTATGACTTGTGATGCTTTGGTGGTTACTCCTACATTAGTGAAGAATGCAGTTGAATCATTTGAAGAACTTGCATCACCAGTTGATTGTACAATAAATTGCACTACCAGTCTTCGATGAGGATCAAAGGTATGAGGGGTGTATGTTCAAGCCAAGATTGTCTTTCACCTGAGAATAAGAAATACGAAGACACTACGTTAAGTGATTATGCAGGGGTTGGACCCTGCGAACCACCTCCGGCGTGAGAGTAAGTATGAGTTATGGTTGTATAAGTGTGTGTAAGTAAAGAGATGAGTGTTGAATCAACTTACCATAATCCATTGCCCGTCCAACCTATTTATAGTGGAAGAAATAGGGTTAGGGGCACTTCTGCGTGAATGTCGGAGAACATGGGGGCGTCCCATGTTTGTGGGTAACCGCTAGGGCTTAGTGACCCACGTTCTCAAACTTGGCGGGAAGCCAGGAAAGAGAGGGAGATCGTGGTTTTGACCAAGTCAGGAGGTTCTCCTATCTGTTACTCCTTCGTCAACCATACCCCGAAGGGCTTAGGGCTTCGAATGGCGAATTCCCCGTAGGTAACCTTCGTGCTTATGAATGGTTTGACGCCTATGAATATTACGGAGACCTAACTTGGGCCTTCGAACAGAAGGGCTTCGACACGTCTCGAAGGAGTGTCCTTCGAGCTCTTCGGAGGGTACATCATCAAGCCCCCCGGTTGAAAGTGATGCATATGAGGGAAGAGGCATTGCTTTTAACTTCATCCTGCGAAGAAAAATGTCCTCTCGATGCAAAGCTTATCATTTATAATATAACTATGCGCCTAACATGCGCATTTAATGCCAACTAATCTCTTTAGTTGCCCGCTACAGTGATCACAAATCCCCACTTTACCCCGTGACCAAAAAGACTTTTTAAAAATTTAAAAATGTTTTAAATCCAGATAAGAGTAACTCTTAGGGACACGTGTGTGGTTTTTAAAAACAGTGAAAAAGAGTATTTAAGGGAGAGTTGTTGAAACCCTAAAACATTTTACTCTCTCCGTCTTCTTTTTTCACGCATTAAACTTTTGATCGCCCAACAGCTCCGAAACCAAAGGTAAATACTCCTTCTTGCTTGTAGTTTAAAATAAGTATGGATTCAAAGTTCATTATTAAGCAAAGAAAATGTACTTTAGCGCAAAGACTTGCACGATCATCTAGGCGATTACCCGATCCCACTAGAGTTTAAAATCATGTTGCCCAAGTCTAACCAAGGTATCTTTGATGCTCCACAAGGTTTCGTAGGGCTATACACTCATGCATTTAGCCATTCCAACCTTAGGATTCCACTTCACCCGCTTATTTTAGAGCTAATGCAATATTACAAGGTGCATATCTCTAGGTTCAACCCCGTTTGGTTTAGCCAAACTGACCACATTCATAGTAATGTGTAAAGCATATGGCTATGAACCAACTCTTAAGGTGTTAAGGGTTTTTGAATTTGTATCACGGGGTAACGGTTAACTTTGGCTAAAAGTCACGAAGGGATGTTCCAAATCATTTGTGAGGTGTACACCAACATAACGACTTGGAAGGCGCTTTTTTCTATGTGCGAAACACTATTATCCCACCCAACTATTCAGAGTTATTGAGTAAGGAGTACATGTTTGATGCAAAACGATACAATGACCCCTTGCCGTATGATGTACGAAGAGATCCATCCTATCAGCGCTTGTCTAGATATTCTGCAGATGTGCAAGTGTTCCCCGAGCCAATCTTGTATATGGCTGGGATTGCCCACAGCTGGGAGGGGTCTCCCAACAAGCCTGTTATCTTTTATCATGGGCAAAGTATGTTTTTTCTACTTTTATTTAAGTATGGCCAATGTAGCACTGATATTTATTTTTTCTTGCTTCTTTTTTGCAGAAATGTCATTCAGGAACTTCATGTACCAAGACCTTGATGAAGACTTAAGCTTCATGCCCGCTGAGAAAGCTGAAGAGTCCTGCGGTGTTGGTTCACCGTCCACATCTGTCAACAAAAATGATGTAGACACTCTGCAACCAGAGCCTATTGCCTCAGCACCCCCACAAGCAGCGTTGGAGGGTTCTTCCCAATTGGTTGAGAACGTGGCAGATTCGGACGATCCTGTAGAGGAGGATGTCCATATCACAGACTCCACTGGTATAGCTGACAGATTGAAGAGCAGGAAGGGAACAGCTAGCAAAGCGATCAAGTCTACAAACAAGAGGAAAAATCTCCTCTCAGCCACCGGATCCAGGGCAGTGCGACAGAAGAGTGCCGAGGGCAAGAAGTATGTTAAGTCTGCCTTTGAGCTGCCGGATGAGACTATGGAGATGCATGGTAAGCAATGTCCCTTGATAAAATATATTAATTGATAATCATGGTAACTAACTGAATTCTTGTGCATTGTATTGGTCGTAGGCCTTCCAGATACGAAGGAGCTTCCCAACACTTTGTCCTACCACCGTATCGTGGATCATGTTACCCCCTCTAAATGGAAAGGATTGTTGGACAACATGTCCATTGAAGGGGTTTGTGATCTACACGACAAGAGTGTAGCTAGGCAGGCAGTGTTGGACAACCATTTAAATGGTCGAACCAGGGAACTACTCAGGGTTGTTACCAAGGCGAGACAAGAGATGGATGTCATGCTTGAGAGAGAGAAGCACAGGGATCAAGAGTATGCCAAGCTGGAGGCTAAATGTGACGAGATTGAGAGGGATGTCGAGAAGAATCCACTCGTCCAAGACCTTCATGAGAAGATAGCCGAATTGACAACTGAATGTGGCAAGCTCAAGTTGGAAGAGGCTAAGGTTGTTAGCCTAACTGGTCAGAATGCTATGCTAGAGGCGAAGTGTGCCGGTTTGGAAAGTGAGAGGGCTAGGCTTGGAGATGTGGAAGTGAAGTTGAGGGAGGAGGTTGATGGCTTGCAGATGAGGTACAAGATGCTGCAAAAGGACCGTGCGGAGGTCGTGTCTAAGGTGGTGCCATACATAGCCATGGAGCTCTATCATAGTGACGAGTTGGGAGCTACAATGTGGAAGGTCATCAAAGCAGCTATCTTCCATGGACGGTGCTTAGATTTGGAGGAGGTCGCTAAAACATGTAAACCCGTAGACCTCTCCAAAATTGAGTGCTACCGTCCCTCGTCAAGGCGAGAATCTGAAGATCACGGGAAATGCATTTGCAAGCTAGAGTACCCTTCCTAGCTAAAGCTACCAAAGACCCCATGGCACCTCTGGAAGACCTCCTCTCAAAGAAGCCATGCAAGATCAAGCTGCGACTCCTACCAAGAAGACGGTTTCCACCAAGCTCGCCTCGGTTCAACCATCTCCAACTCCATCTCCTCGAAGCAAAGTGAAGGCGCCATGTTGGCGATGATTTGGTTCAAGGTGGCATGTACCCTTGTTAAGACAATTTGATGTTTATTTATGATGTTTGTCTGGTTCCTCAAACAATTTAATATTTGTGATGTATGGCCTAGGCCAAAGACAACTTAAATGGGGCTTCGGCTCCCTATGCAGGTACAAGGGCATTAGCCCTCATTTTTGAATGACATGGTGTGGGGGAGTATCCCTACACACTTAGCTATATTTTATCTTGTGAACTTCTCTTACGCCATTTTTCCGACGCTTAATTTTTACAACCTAAGGTTAAACAACCTCATTGTGTGTAAATTTCAACACCAAGAATATAATGACCAATTTTGATCATTGACAGAGGGTCGCGACCCACTCTATCTCAAATCCTTTAAGTAGTATGACTTTGTTTGTATTTTCACAAGTGCCATAAACTACTAGGAGAGTTAATGTGAATGTTTTAATAGGCTTAAGTAATGAGGCGTTTGTTACGCCGTATGCCCTTTTATTCGACATTGAAACTCATAAACGACTTAGTTGAACAAATCTTTGTGTTTAAGAAACGAAGCAAGAGATTTGTGGGAAATGTCTTATTAATCATTGAATTGGTAGAGAGGATTACATCATTCTTGAAATGAAAACTAAGACAACTACCAATAATGTTTGCTTTCCTTTGAGAAGCTTCTAATTACAAGAATGAAAAAGTAAAAGTACTTCTTAAACATAGAACTTTTGAAGGTTCATACCTTTCCATGTCCTGTCGATGGGTTCTCCGAGAAGAGTGGCCAATTTGTAGGCTCTGTTGCCATAGGCCTCGGCTATCACGTAGGGTCCTTCCCAGTAGGTCCTAGCTTACCACAGTATTACGCTTTGCTTGCCTTTGTTGAGGCGTAGCACATATTCCCCAGGCTTGAAGGTGGAAGGCGACCCTTTTGTTGTAGTAGCCTTCGATCTTATGCTTGTGCATGGCTTCTCGGATGGAGGCTATCTCTCGTCTTTCTTCTAGTAGATGTGTACACTTAGTTCCGAAGGGATGACCGCTTATGTTCTGTATGTTAGGCTGAAGGGGGTTTCACCATTGCTTGACTTAGGGTGCGTCCTATGAGCCCACAGTACTTGAGGAAGCTCGTCCACCCACCCGTGATGAGTTCGTCCCAGCCTTTTCTCAATCCCTTTGACGATGTCTCTGTTTGTAACCTCCACCTGTCCATTACCTTGTGGATGGTAGACGGATGTCCAAGACTACTTTATGTTGAGCCCTTGACAGAAGTCATAAAAGACTCCTTCAGCAAACTGCTTTCCATTGTCGGATATGATGATGTGGGGCACTCCGAATCTACATACAATGTGCTCCCACACAAACTTCTCGATTTGTCTCCCCATAATAGAGGCTAAGGGTTTAGCCTCTACCCACTAGTAAAGTAATCAATTACCACCAAAGAAGAATTTGACTCCTCCAGGGCCACATGCATAGGTTCTACGATATCAATTCCCCATTGGGAGAAGGGCCATGGGATGTCACACTTGTCATGTCCTACTTGACTTGGGAACGTTTGATGTATCGACAAGCTTCACATTTGAGAATGATTTACGCGCATCCCTATGCATCGAAGGCGATAATAGCCTAACTTCATTATCTTGAGACAAGCTGAGCGGGTCCCTGCATGGAGGCCGAGGATCCTTCGTGGACTTGATGATGATGCTCGTAGCCTTTTTGGGTCCCACGCATCTTAACCAAGGTGATAGAAATGACCTTCTATATAGGGTTTCCCCCATTAGTCGGTACTGTGGGGACTTAACCCGTATTTTCCTTGCTAGTTTGGGATCTTCGGGGAGAAGACCACTTATCAAGTACTCCCTGATGGGAGTCATCCATGTCTCTCATTCTTCATGAACCACATCCGTAACTTCCTTGCGGATGATGAACCTTTCAGGTAGGACTTCGACTAGTACTTCTTTGGTGAGATGAGCGAAGGCCATAGAGGCTAGCTTGCTCGGTGCATCTGCCTTCTTATTTTGATTCCTACGAACATGTTGGATGGTGTAGGAATCAAAGCTCTCAAAGATCTCCTTTGTTTTTCCAAGTCTTGTTTGATGACGGTGCCTTGCTTCATAGGAGCATGTCACTTGGTTAGCTACCAATTGAGAATCTCGAAAACGGCAAGAGCTTTGACCTCCATATCTTTAGCTAATCGAAGGCACGCTAATAGGGCTTCAGACTCCACTTCATTGTTTGTGGCCCCAAACTCAAAAAGAAGAGCATATGTATGCTCCTCCCGTCAGGACTGACTAGCATTAGACCTGCTCCAGAACCGTCGGAGCTTGATGCTCCGTCTGTATAAAGTTTCCAGCCATCCTGCGCCTCAGTGAGTTTATCTTTGGGCTCTTCCTTTCCTGTGTCTGGCTCGGAAGGTGTTTCTGCCAAGAAATCTGTGAGGATTTGCCTTTTAATACAGTTTCGACCCTTGAATTCTATTTCATGCTCCCCAGTTCGATAGCCCATTTAGCCACCCTTCCGGACTTTTAAGGCTTCGACAAGATCTGTTTGAGTGGCTTGTCGGTTAAGGCCGTGATTGGATGGGCACGGAAGTATCGCGAGCCTTCTTGCTGCGTAGATTAGAGCTAGTATTAACTTCTCCAATGTTGGGTAGTTGATCTTTCCCCTGCAAGACCTGGCGACAAAGTAAATGGGGATTTGTCGCTTGTCCGTTCTCCATAAGGATCTGCTAATGCTCTCCATTGAGGATGCTAAGTACATGAACAACACCTCGCCTTTGATTGGGGTGTAAGTGTTGGAAGGATTTCAATGAACTCCTTCATCTTCCGAAAAGCGACTTCATGTCCTAACTCCACCGAAAAGTCTTCTTATCAACGCATCCTTTAAGTGTTTTGAAGAGCGGTAGGGATCATCATTGCCCCCTTCGACAAAAATTGACTTAGAGCGGCGCTTCCCATTCGGACTTTGCACATCTTTTAGACACTTAGGAGCTTGGAGATCCGTAATTGCCTTGACCTTGGAGGATTAGCCTTTATCCCAGCAGTGATCAAATGCCCTAAAATTGTCCTCTTCGACATCGAAGGAGCATTTTTAGGGTTCACTTCATGTTAATCGCCCAAAGGCGGTCAAAGGTTTCTTGCACATCAAGGAGTAGGTCCTCCTCCGTCTTGCTTTTAATAACCATGTCGTCAACATATGCTTGAGATTTACGCCTATCTGTTTGTTGAAGGCTTTATCTACGAGTCGTTGGTATGTTGCCCTGCGTTCTTCAATCCGAAGGGCATCTTTACAACAATGAGACACCTTTGCTTGTGTAGAAGGTCGTCTTTTCCTCGTCCTCCTTTGCCATCTGGATCCGATGATACCCTTTATAGGCATCTAGAAGCACTTTAGCGAAGCCTACCAAGGATTCTACCTTCGGTCGATTTACGGTTGGGGTAACAATCCTTTGGGCATGCTTTGTTGATGTCGATAAAAGTCAACGCACATCGCCCACTCTCCGTCGCTCTTTTGACCATTCTTGGGTTGGCCACCCGTGTTTGGTATTGACTTCCTTAGAATGCCCGCTTGTGTCGGTTCATCAACTTCTTTGCGGTGCCGCATGCGTTTCTTTCGGGGTCTAGGTTCCTTCTTTTCTGTTTTATTGGCTCAATATGTTTGTATTCATTGAGTTTATGCTCCGTGTCGAAGGGTTGTCCGTCTATCAGCAATGTTCTTGGGACCCCTGTCATATCAGAATATTTCCAAGAAAAAATATCAAGGTTAGTCCGCAACAGTTCTGTGAGCTTCGCCTTGAAATTCGCCGGGAGATGCTTTCCGATTACCACCGTTTGTTCAGGGTAGCTAGGGTTAACTACAACCCGCTCTTCTGCATCTGTACAACTTAGAATTGCTATCGGAGGCTCCTTCGATTCTTCTTTGACCTTCTTGATACCATATACACCCTTATCCGCCCCATAATTAGAATGAACAGTTTCTACTCCGAAGGGGGTTTGGAACTTAATGGCAGCATGTATGGTGGAAACGACGATGCCCATCTTTTGCATAGTTGTTCTTCCTATTAGCAAATTATAAGGAGAATCTGACTTGACTATGACGAAGGTGAGTTTCTCCGTGCGGAATAAGGGGCCTTCGCCTATAGTGATTTCCAACGGTACTTCTCCAAGGGGCCATGAGTGTTCGCCAGAGAACCCTACCAGAGGTGTTTTTGAGTCTACCCTTCGTGAGTGTATAGATGACTTGAGCTTTAGGAAACAATGCTCATAAATGATCTCGCAGGAGCTTCCACAATCCATGTACGCTCGGTTTACTTCCCTATTTGAGACCCGTACCTTGATGACCACTTGGTCAGTCAAAGGTGTCTGCCCCAGGATGGAAGGGAATGGTATCTCTCCTACGCTTTCCAGCTCTCCATATGCTTCTTTCCGTTTCAAGGTTGGATCGTGCATGTGCACCATTAGTATCGGAGCCTCTGTAGGGGTAGCCTCTTTTTTGTTTCCTTTCCATTCACCCAGTTGGGTGTCGGAAAACTTGTCTTTTCCCTTCTTGATGCCTTTAACCAGGTGTGCTAATTGTCCGGATCGTACCGCCTCTTCGATCTACTTCTTCAGCTCTCTGCTGCTATTTGTGTCATGCCCATGGTCTTTGTGAAAGTGGCAATACTTTGACATGTCCCTAGCTTTGCTTTGCGCTGACATCCGAGGTGGAGGGTCGAAGGACTTTGCGGCTTTCTCGGTAACCAGAATCTCCCTGGGAGATTTGACCAAGTTTGCCAAGAGTCCATGATTCGAGCCTTTGTTGTAGGGAGTGAAGCGGTCTCTGTTTTTCTTCTAATTCTTGGATACTTCCGAGGAGGACCCTCGGAGAACTTGTCGAGGCTTCTTTTTGCTCTATCGAGCTCCATTTGCCGCTACTTCTTTAGACTCAATCCAAGTGTTAGTCTTCTCCATCGGTGCCTTGTAAGTGGTGGGAAGATCGGTGGGCGAAATTCCACCAAGCTTGAGTCCAAGGCCATGTACAAAACCGAGATCCTCGATCCTCGTGCAAACCCGAATTTGCAAAGTTTCATCGGTATACCTTGTAACGAAGGCCCTTGTGCTTTCGTTGTCCCTTTTCTTGATGGTATGCATGGCTAGATGGGTCTTGGTGTACTTTTTCTGTTGGCTAAAGTACGATCGGAACTTAGCCTTAAGGTCGTCTAGACTTACAATGCTCCCCACCTTCTGTCCATTCCACCATATTCTTGCGGAGTCTCGGAGTGTGTATGTGAACATATGGCATGCTACCGTCATGACCCACTTCTGCATCTTGATAGCGCCTTCGAACAAGTGTAAGAAGTTATCAGGATCGCCTTTCCCATCATAGGTGCCTATGTGAGTGGGCATCTTTACACCGTCAGGTAGAGGGTAGTCTTCGGTCCACTTCACAAAAGGTGTGCAAGCTCCAGAGGCTTCGGCATAGTAAGGGTTATATGGAGGTGGATAAACAGGTGTAGGGTTATACGGGTTATGAAATGGTTGTGTATATGCAGGATAAACTGTAGAAGGTTGATACGAAGGGTTTCTACCCATCGAATGTGTAGGAACGTGTCCATAGGGCATTCTTTGGTAACTCTGGTTGTGGAGAGAACCATTTGGAGGGTAGGTTTTATAGGTTTGAGTAGGTAGGTAGGGGTTCATTCCGGAGGGGTAACCGATTCATCCCGAGTATGGAGGAGGTCCTCCGACACTCGAGACATATGATGGGGTATATCGAGCCCCATCCCTTCTCTTCTAAGTGGGCGGCTAGAAGAGGTGGTAGGTTTACCCTCTGTTCCCTCTTGGGTTGCTTCCTCTGTTAGAGTTCTCACTCCTTCTTTCGCCTTGTACTCTTTCCCTTCTTCCCGGATCTCCTCCGGGACCTTCTTCAAAACCCACAGTCCTTCCATTATGCCTTCTTATGGAAGGAGAACCGCCCCCTGTTAATGGGTCGAGGCCTCTCATCTACCTCAATCTCTTCGTCATATTCTTCACTGGAATATTCCAGTTCCCTTCGCATTTCAGTGTTACGAACTTGCCTCTTATGAGCCCTCAGTAAAGACTCTAAGGCTTCGAAGTTTGCCTCAACGAAGGCAGGGCTAATTTATGGAATAGGGTTAGTAGAAGTTGAGGCGTAATGTACGGGAGTGGTTTCCAAACGAGATCGTGTAGTGAATGTGGAGGTCATTATGGGGCGAGATTATCGGTGTTAGTTGTGTTGAGAGGGACCGGGTAGAAACACGGTGGAGGTGTATCTTCCTTCTGGTTCCATGCCGGAAAGGTAGCGTGTCGGTTAAGGTTTTAATACTTGGTGATTACGGGACTAATAGTAGCGGGTACCACGGATGGCGCCACCGATTGTACAATAAATTGCACTACCAGGCTTCGATGATGATCAAAGGTATGAGGGGTGTATGTTCAAGCCAAGATTGTCTTTCACCTGAGAATAAGAAATACGAAGACACTACGTTAAGTGATTACGCAGGGGTTGGACCCTGCGAACCACCTCTGGCATGAGAGTAAGTTTGAGTTATGGTTGTATAAGTGTGTGTAAATAAAGAGATGAGTGTTGAATCAGCTTACCATAATCCATTGCTCGTCCAACCTATTTATAGTGGAAGAAATATGGTTAGGGGCACTTCTGCGTGAATGTCGGAGAACATTGGGGTGTCCCATGTTTTTGGGTAACCGCTAGGGCTTAGTGACCCACGTTCTCAAACTTCGCGGGGAAGCCAGGAAAGAGAGGGAGATCGTGGGTTTGACCAAGTCAGGAGGTTCTCCTATCCGTTACTCCTTCGTCAACCATACCCCGAAGGGCTTAGGGCTTCGAATGGCGAATTCCCCGTAGGTAACCTTCATGCTTACGAATGGTTTGACGCCTATGAATATTACGGAGACCTAACTTGGGCCTTCTAACATAAGGGCTTCGACACGTCTCGAAGGAGTGTCCTTCGAGCTCTTCGGAGGGTACATCATCACCAGTACTGGTACCAAACGTTTCCATGACAATTCTTTCAAATGCATCATGCTTCTCATTTTGGAGCAAATAAGCATACAATTCCTCGTAATTGGTGTTCCTCAATCCTTTGTTCAGCTTGACTGCAATGACAAATTTGTGCCACTCGGGATTCATGTTGTTCACAAACTTTGAATTGAGCTGGATATTTGCCATTGTCATTTTGATGTTCCTCATATCATTCACAAGCTTGTGGAATCTTACATAATATTCGTAACACTTTCCCTAGTTTCATTTTTGAAATTCTCAAAGTCATCATAAAGTCGAGACTCCTGCCTTCTTTTGTCGGCTCAACCGAGAGAAGCATCTTGACATTATCCCATCTGACCTTAGCTTTAGTGTTGTGATTGATCGACAGATATCCTTATGTAAACCTTGAGGTATGATGTTTGAAGCTCGATGTCTACATCGTATCTCTTTTCTCCTTATCATCAAGCTCATCATACATCTTTGGTCCATCTAATCCCAATACAATCGAACCATCGATAGCAATTTCGAGGATGTCCCTAGTAGTCTCAATTTGATATGGTCCTTCATCAATTGACTTAAGTATGTTAACCCATTTTCCTTTCCTAAGCAATACGCTTTGATTCTTTGAGCCCAATAGTCATAATCGGTTCTATCCGGCATGGGAGGACAGTGTATCGATCCTGCGGCTTGAGCGTCATCAAGAATCGGAAGAAGTGATTGTAGACATGATTACGATTCTACGAGATTTTACTACTCTTTGATTAAACGGAAATAGATTCTTTCACGGATTTTACTAAATCAAGAGAAAACCAGAAAACATAACACGAAGAAACGACAAGTCTCAATAGACAAATCGCACACCTGAAAAATTGCACCCTAGACAAATCGCACCCAAGACAAATCGCATTTCTAACAAATCGCTGTCCTGACAAATCGCAGTCCAGACAAATTGCACCCTAGACAAATCGCACCTTGATTATCAAATTGCTTAAATGACAAATCGCTTAGCAGACAAATTGCACCCTAGACAAATTGCATAAGCTGACAAATCGCATAAACTGACAAATCGCATAGTACACAAGTACACCCACTACTTCCACTACTTTGTCCTTTCTTGTCGTTTTGTCTCAATAGACAAATCGCTTCACAGAAACTGACAAATCGCATAAAATAAGTGACAAATCGCTCAATAAGCAATTGTTAATGAGACAAGTCGCATAAAGCGGGACAAATCGCATAGAAGAATCATTTCTGAGACACAAATCGCATCCATGAAATATTCAACAAATGCCACTTTTCAATCCAAAACAACCCAACCACGATGATTCAAGCCTTCCAACCAAAACCTAAACACTTATAATGATTCTAAACACAAAGTACTTTCAAAATCCAAACTTTATCACAAGAAATGATCCAAATGATGCAAACTACTCTAAAGCGATTCAAACCCAAAACCTTATGAAAACCACTAGAAATCCAAGAACATGAAGGATGAGTGATCAAACCATGGCTCTTGATACCAATTGTTATTTATTGGTTTTTATAAACACATAACAATGATCATATATGGGGTGTATGAATGATGTTTTAAAGAGAGAAAGTGGAAGAGATTTGGGAACTTTAGTGAGACAAAGAAAAATGATATTAAAAAGCTCCAACCCTTTACCTTGCAAGGCAAAGGGTATTTATAGTTACAAGCTTAAACGCCCTCCTTCGGCTGTGGATCAGGTATACAATGGGTAAAGACCCGTCCATCCTCCACGGTGTTACTTAAAAAACTACTTACTAACATTAAATGACTACGACTACGAGCTTTCTAACGAATATATATACTTGTGGTGACCGACTCTTTAACTACTGGATTTTCTAAATCCTAACAATTACACATAAGGTATTTTACAAAAAGATAAGTGTAGGGAAGATCACATAAGTTTTTATGAACATGAACATAAGAATTACAATAATTGAAATTGATATATTTGTGTGTTTGTTAGAGTCAAATGCTTGTATCGAGTCATAATGGATGTTTTGCGAGAATTTTTCGAGTTTTAATGATGTAATTTTTCCAGTTTTTCTAGAAAAATCGTGAGAAGTTACTTCTGTCGGGACAACTGTGACATCATGATTAAAGCTCGACGACGTCGAGCTATGTAGAAACAGAATGATCGGTTTTCATTTTACATGCGGTTTATACTTTTTGGAAATTCCTGTGTCTTACTTTCACTGAAAACGCAAACATCCATTCCACAAGCATTATATCTTACTTGCTTTCTAGTGTAGTTGTGTGTCATATATAGTTTTACCGCCAATTTCTGCGAAGGTTTCATTTGTTTTCTTATAAGTATGCACGAGTTATATTGGACAAGAAGAAAAACACATATTGGATGAAGCTTATTACTTATGCATTCTTCTTTGAAGAAGATTTAACCGTTAACTACATACATATCCTACCGAGCTAATCGTGGAGTACTAGTATCTTTTCCTCACTTACCTTTCTTTATCATAACTTTGATACTTTCAGGGAACATTGGGGACAATGTTCAGTTTAAGTGTAGGGAGGGAGAATAAAACGGGGAACTTTGAAACTATTCACTCACTTGATCATTTGTCTTGTCCTTGGTAATTAGTGTAATAAACCATAAGAAATATCTATTAGGGAAATTTTATCACCAAATTTAAAATTTTTTATGACATTTACATGCTAAACTTTAGTCTTAATAAAGCGTCTCATGGATAGAAATTATATGACTAGCACAAAACCGTTTACCACTCAAATTCCACCAAAAAAATGTGAGGTTTGCCCCTAGATCTTTAGGAATAAAAGCATTCATCTTTAATGCTTAGTAAGTGTACCGGTAGTATAATAGATTCTAGAACTTGTTTTGTGATGCATTCCGAGATTGCTAGTGAGACTACACTTGTGCAGTTAGGAGTAACTAAATGATAAGAGTCATTAGGATAACCCTTGTTTGAAACTTGTATTATAATTACATCTTCCACATCGGTTGAGTAATGCCCCACACCCTTGCGATGTACTCATCTTTAGTACACTATACACCTAGTTAACCCCTAAGAGCCTATCCTTTTCGCGGTTCTCGTGATTTTTTGGTTTTCCGGATTATCAATGAAGAACATTGTGTGGAAAACTAGAAGGGGGGGTTGAATATTTTTACCGATTAAAACTTCGTTTTAAAATATTTAGATCAACTTATGTCAATCCATTTAATGTGTGTATTGGATGATGATAGATAAAGCATATAAACAAGTAATGCAAAGATAAAGAGTAAGGAACACAAAACCACAACATGAGTATTTATAGTGGTTGGCTACAGGACACCTTCTCGCCTACTCCACTCACGAAGTTCCCCACTCGAGAGTTCGTAAGCACTACACAACACAAGCTTCTTAATATGGCGGAGAAGCCTTCACAACGTCGCCCACTCTTTATCCGGTACAAGGCTAGACACCGGGTTCTTCCACGAGGTAGAACCAAACCTATCACAACGTCGCCTACACTTTATCCGGTACAAGGCTAGATACCGAGTTCCATTACAAAGGAGTAACTACTACCCAACATTACACCAATACACAACAACCCCAAAGGAGACACACTCCTTATTACAACATCA
Organism: Chrysanthemum lavandulifolium; assembly: GCA_022545495.1. Classification (NCBI taxonomy): domain Eukaryota; kingdom Viridiplantae; phylum Streptophyta; class Magnoliopsida; order Asterales; family Asteraceae; genus Chrysanthemum; species Chrysanthemum lavandulifolium. The sequence continues at coordinate 222,583,857 of CM040243.1, read as the reverse complement.
TAAGGATATCACTATCCTTTAACCCAAACTAACTATCTTGTACATCGATGCATCATATCGAATGTAAACCCTTGGCACCTTTCACTAATGCCTTTGACACGACCCTTCAGCACCTTTCACTAATGCCTTCGACACGGACCTTCGCTAATGCCTTTGACATGGACCTTTGGCACCTTTCACTAATGCCTTCGACACGAACCTTAGACACTTTCACTAATGCCTTCGACACGACCCTTCGGTACCTTTCACTAATGCCTTTAACACAACACTTTTATGGAGGGAGAGAAGAACTATCAACAAGAGACACTTTAGTGGTCTTGATGATGACGAAGCTTAGCAACTCATGACCTTGAGCTTGCTCGTCTCCAAGAGGTGGTGACCTCGCCTTTAAGAGGAACCTAGAGAATCACACAAACAAAAACTACATAGAAAGATCCTTTTGATCTGAGGTTAAAGAGGTTATAATACTAAGAGAGAGTATGTGTAAAAGGGGTGAGTAGCAAGTGAGAAATGCCTCACTATTTATAGGAAAATTTCTCTACTGTTCCACAGTTCCCACGGATCCCTCCCAAAAGGGATCCAGCTAGTGCAATTCAAGGGATCCGGCAGCTGGGTCAGCTTAAGTCCGAATTTTGGGTTGCAAACCGGGTTATGGGTTATGGGTTATGGGTAATGAATTATGGATACCCAACAAGATGCAATGTATCTAGACATTGGGTCATGGGTCATGGATGATTAATACCCAGCATGACTTCATGCATGATGTCATGCAATGGGTCATGGGTTATGGATCATGCTCCGTGGGTATGGGTCATGGACTTTAGGTTTTACCCAACAATAATCAATGTATCAAGTCAATGGGTTAAGGACTTAGATTTTTACCCATTACAATATATATATATGCATATTTTCATATTATGTAAACACTAGTTGTTATACATGTGCATTTCTATAAGATGCAAACAATATTACTTGTTTAGCGTTGTATATGAAAATGTAAGTGTGTTATCAAACTATAGGCTCAAACCATTTACGTATTTTACTTGTTTCGTTAAACTGATTTTACGTTTGTTATCGACAAAACATTAGAAGTCCGTAAAATATTGTTGGGTTCAGTAAATATCCAAACCCCTTAAGTCTAGGATTTGAATAGAAAATACTCTAAGTGTTTAGGCGTTAAACACTAACATGTCCTTGGCATAGTCTCTCGGTGAGCCATCTTCGTGGATACTCGATGAGGCGAAGAAGAAGTCTCTCAATCGATGGCGGAACTTAAGGGGTAAGACGGAGTCAAGAAGAAGATGGTGGATTCGGTGGTGATGACAATAACTCATTGAATCTCTAAACTCCTCACCACTACTTGCGAAGACAAACTGAAGTAGAAGGCGAAGGCAATGAAGGCGAAGAATGAGTGGGATAAGGCGGGACGAGGTTTGAATCGGATAAGGCGAAGTCCTTATCAACCAAAGTCAACTTTCACTGAATGGCTAACTATCGGGCTCGGTGTCATCAGCGACATATGGAAAGCATCCTTGTCTCTTACTTAATATAACCTTTGTAAATGAGACAAAATACATCAATATTTTGTCTTCGTAACTTGTCGGTTGTCACTTAGGATAAAGTTAAAACTCATACTTGTATAAATAGCATAAGTGATGGAGTGAAAGATTTAAGCTTGTGAATTGTAAAACATACACACACAAGCCATCTTTCACTCCTCCAAATCTGACTTCGACCACGAGATAGCTTAGTGGTTCCATTGTGGTTGTGCTAAGACTTAGCACGAGCTTCGTGAGGAGTTGCAACACTTTGTCATTTCAATCCCAATCTTTGTTCATAAGTACTTGGGTAATGTATTCTTTTGATTGATTTCTAATAAAGAATATTAAGTTGAAAATTTATCGATGTGTTTTACTTACATCATTTCACTCATTGATTCACTATTAGTTTGTTTTATGTACTTAAACCGCTTTATACTATAGTGAATAGGGAACAACAAGTGGTATCGAGCAAGGTCGATTATAAAACTTTTAGCTTCGCTCTAAGCGTTTTAAATCGGGATCCTAATGGTCGAAATTGATGTGCCCCAACTAGTCGACAAAAGGGTGGAGCGATTCTGTGTTGCCCTCGACTTGAAGTTGGTAAATTTAACAAATGGAAAAAGCGCATGCTTTGCTATTTGATTTGGATGAAACCTTATTAAATTAAGTGTATTAATGAAGGTCCATTTATCCCAAAGATGCTGAAGGTTTGCCTAAACACGAAGCTCGATGGACTTCGAGGATGAGAGGAGAGTGGTCAACGGTAACCAAAGGCTCAAAAGTATCATCATATCTTGTCTTCCCGATGATATTATGAAGTACATTATAAGTTGTAGTCTGACTAAACAAACTGGGATGACCTTGTTCATAGTCATGAAGGTCCATCGATACTAAGGAAAATAGGATAATGGACACGAAACTTAAGTATAACACCTTGGGGCTAAGGACTCGAAACTCTGTCTCAAACTTACACGGTACAAAACTTTGTTAAATGAACTATCAAATGATGGTATTAAGTTGTCCAAACATGAAATCAATGTTTGTTTTGTCAATTGTCTCCACTGAAAAGTGGTGAATTTCTCTCGAGGACTTAGGAATGCAAATCATATCCGAATCTTGAACTTCACGAAATATATGGGAAATTTGTCTATGAGGAAAACCTCATCAAAAACGATACCACGACTTGAAGAAGTCTTGGAAGTCAAGAAGTCCCGACCACCACGTCAACACCTATCTCTCGCTTTTTATTCTAACGATGTGGTTCAAGATTTTTAGGAAAATTCGGATGATGAGCGATGAAAGATCAAGTGAGGAGTACCTAAATTACGAACATGAATTTCGGAAAGGGCACTCCTTGCTAACTCTCGAGGTTTATAAAAAGAAACAAGGTTTTCAAATACTAAAGCAAATGAGGACCTTGAATACTTTAAGTGTCATAAAAGAGACCATTTGCCAAAGGCATTTTTCAAAACAATTTACGAACCTCTTATAAACCATCGAGGTCAAATCGGTCCTCGAGGCTTTAGCAAATTTCAACCAAAAATCTATCGGTCTCATCAAAATTTTCAAAGCAATCGATCAAAGTAAAGCGTGATTTTGAAGCTAAATACAGTAAAAGTCAAGCCAAGCTAGCTTCTTGAGGCGCTCCTCGAAACAACAAACAATGTTAAATCATGCGGGGTAAAACAAGGGCTTCGTTCTTTGAAGTCTTATTTGGGATGAAGAGCCGGTCTCCTCGACGATGAAATGGTGCAAGTCGGTGCTGATGGCTCTCTCGAGAAGAGGACAAGCTAGGCATTGGGAAAAATCATGCAGGGAATGGAGAATGGGTCAACATCACAATAAAGTAGGTAAACATTTTTCTTTCTATGGATGATGACTCGATTGGCGACCTTATATGAACTATATCAATGTTGACCTTAAGTTTGTAGAAAACAACGATTAAATCTTTTTCAAAATATAACAAGCTAAGTTTTGAACTAAACAAGTGTAGGGATGAGCTGCTTTTTTAAAACAAACTAAGCTTGAGGTCATCACTTTGCAAATTCAAAACACTTGAACTAGTTAAAAGAAATCGGGCTCTTCAAGATGAACTTAAAAAGGAAAAAGATATCATTGAAAGTTGGACTACTAAGAATCCAAGGGTCTTTCATCTTTGTGGGTGCCCCAGTGGCAAAAAAGAGAGTCATAGGTGAAGACCATATCACGACTCTCATAACAAAGACCGAGTCCAAAGCCATTTGTGTCTCGGTGTCATGATTACCAATATGTTGACAATTCCCAAGCCCACTAATTGGATTGAATGGGTTAACCACGAGTAACCTTCAAATTCGATTCTAGAAGAATACTAGAGCACAAAGCCAAGATCTACTGAGCATGCTTGGACTCCTGATGTGCCCGATGGTCTTGATCACATCTCACGAGTGCAACGAGAATCTCAAACCGCTTCCACCCTGAAACCTCTTGAGGTGCCGCGCAAGCTACGAGCTTACTCCATTCGCTTCAATCCTCATTCACCAAAAGAAAGATCTGGACTTGGTAGAATCATCCACGAAAAGACCGGCCAAAACCAATCCAACAAGAGTCTACTCCCATGAAACTTCCACATCTTGGTTCTTCTTGGCGGACCAAATCGAGCCGGTGAACTTGTAAAGAAGGCGATGATAAGATGGAATCCATCAAAAAGCTCTGATTCAATCAAAACTAAGTCGACCTCCTACAGTTCATCAAGGTCAAAATCCACCAACAAACCCGAGCGGAAGTGTGATCTATATCATTATACCGGTCATACCATGACAATTGCTATAGAATCCTTTTTGTATGATGCGCAAAAGGATGATCACGAACTTTGATCACTTACAATATGTAGCTCGTTCGGTGAAGCAAAATATACCAAAGTTGGTCATCAATATGCTTGACCTCGAACCGCTCACAAGAATAGAGCAAAACCTTTTCCTCCTTGCCCACATTGTGGCTTCAATGATCATCACCACGATGATTGTCTCATGAACACATCTTTGTGATATTTGGCAAATCCGACTCATGAGACATCTCGGCATAACGATGTCATCAAGCAAGGAGAAGTTCAAAGCAACCAGTCATTTGAGTCATCCTCGGTCTCCAAATGCAAAACACATGGTAGCACAATGCACTCAACCACCGACTATGAGTCAATTGCCAAATTCAAGCGGACCTTTAGACCCAAGCCCACTAGTATGTGGGTCGTGAAGAAAAACTAATCCGGTTTACTATTTGTGTGAGACACGCCAGGGGAAGCCTATTTGGCATCTAGATAGTGGATGCTCATGAAGCATGGTTTGGTGTTAAGGAGTATCTGCACAAGTATGTAAAGGAACCAGGACCCAAGGTAGTATTTAGTGATAACTCATCATGTCCCACTGAAGGTTATGGTTCGATATCTTTATGATGGAATAGTTTTCTCTAGAATAGCTTATGTCAATGGTCTAAAATACAATCTCATCGATTAATCGATCAACTATGTGATACTAAGTATATTGTGCAATTCAATGACAAACAAGGCACCATTTTCAATGCCAACAAAGAAGTTGTTTTGATAGCTCTTAGAAAGATGATGTTTATGTCTTGAACATGTCAACACTCTCTCGAGATGGAACTTGTCTCTTTGCAAAGCCACCGAAACTATCAGCGGTTGTGGCATAAGAGACTCTCTTAAACTTCAAAACATCAACAACTTGGCAAAACAAAACAAGGTCCTTGGCTTACCATCACCGGTTTTGCAAAAGGCAGACCATGCTCGACTGTGAAAAAGCGAAACACCGAGAGCATCTTTCAAAACCAAACAAAATTTCTCCATCAAAGTTGCCTTCACCTCCTACACATGGATCTCTTTAGACCGTCGGTCCTAGATCGATCCAAGATAGAAGTATACACTTGTCATTGTTGATGAGTTTTCAAGATACACTTGGGTATACTTTCTTTCTAAAAAGAGTCGAGTAATGATACAATAATGTCATTCATCGTGAACATTGAAAACCGTAATGACATTCTTTAAAAAATCGAGCTGACAATGGCACCGAGTTCGAAAATGAAGAGCTTGAGAATTTACGTGATGAAAGGAATCACCCAAAACTTTTCATCCCCCCACACCCCGAACAAAATGGGGTGGTGAAAGGAAAAGCAGAACTCTCATTGAGGTTGCGAACTATATTAAATGGCTCGGCACTCTCAAGCATTTACGGTGACCCAAGTCAAAAGCGACCGCTATACTCAAAATAGGTCAATCATTGTCAAAATACATAACAAAACCCCATATGAGATATTCAAAGGTAGACTTCGATATCGACTACTTTCATGTGTTTGGATGTCACGTGTTCATTCACAACCACAAGGATCATCTAGGAAAACTTGATGCTAAAGGCGATGATGGGTACTTTCTAGGTTACTCAGCGATCTCCGAGCCTTGGGTATTTAACACAAGGAGACAACAAGTTGAGGAAACCTTTCATGTCACCTTGATGAGAGTTCGTAAAGCATCGGGTTCACCAATACCTCGATGGAGGAAATAGGAATTGATAACTCATCAAGATATCCTCTGATGAGTACAACCGAAATCAATTCCACTATCAAGTCGATGCGACATCTCATACTATGTCTTGCCTACAACCTTCCTCGACCAACTATCGGTGAATTCATTGATAATCAATCGAGTCCTATTTGGGATAGGTATCTTGAACCAAATATTTAGGAACACAGATTCAATTACTGACCGAACAAAGCATCTCAGCGGATGATCTCAATGATTTTGTGGCTCCTACACTGAACTCACTCCCGAGTTTCCGGTGACCTCTGCAAGCTCGGATCCTAGACCACAAAGTAAGTGGACAAAATCTCGGGACATTGAGCTTGTAAACATCATAGGTGAACCCAGCTGAAGGCATGCTCACTAGAAGCATGGTACGCTAAACTAACTATGACTTGACCAATGAATGTATATATGTTTTTTATCGAAATAGAACCCAAAAGTGTTCTTGAGGCTCTAAAACATCAAGATGGGTTCGAAGCTATGCAAGAAGAACTTCAATAATTTGACAAAAACAAGGTCATGACCTTGATCAAATGTCCTCGAGGATGTCGTTGTCATAGGAATGAAGTGGGTTTTCGTAAACAAAGCGATGATAAGCAGCCTTTGTCATTAAAAAGGTCGACTTGTAGCCAAAGGTTCTGATCAACAAGAAGGAATTGACTATGATGAGATATTTGCTCATGTTGCAAGAATGGAAGCCATCAGGATCTTCCTTGCATTTGCTACCTACATGAACTTCAAAGTTTACCAAATGGATGTAAAAAGTGCATTCCTGAATGGTGAACTCAAGGAAGATGTGTATGTTCAGCAACCTCATGGCTTTGAGACTAGTGAATTCCCTGACTATGTATGTAAGCTTGACAAAGCTCTTTATGGACTTAAATAAGCTCCCAAGGCATGGTATGAAACTCTCTCAGCCTTCTTGATTCAAAACAAGTTTGTCAGAGGAAAGATAGACAACACCTTGTTTATCTACAGAACAAAGCAAGATGTGATACTAGTCCAAGTATATGTTGATGACATCATCTTTGGCTCAACAAACTACACTCTTTGCAAACAGTTTGAAAAACTAATGACAAAGAAGTTTGAAATGATCATGATGGGTGAACTCACATACTTCCTTGGACTATAAATCAGGAAAACTAATAAAGGAATCTCCATCAGTCAAGAGAAGTATACCATAAATCTCTTGAAGAAATATGAGATATGTGTGTGCCTCGGTGAAGACACCAATGGTCCCTCCTAACAACCTTGGACTGATCTCCTTTGGAAAATCGATAAATCAAACTCACTTCAAGGGTATTCTAGGTTCAACGATGTATCTAAGCGCTTCGGACCGGACATACAATTCTCGGTCTGTCTAATAGCAAGATATCGATCCAATCTCAAAGAATCCCATCTCACTGCGGCCAAAAGAAGACTCGGATACCTAAAGGGAACTCCAAGCCTTGGACTTTACTATTCAAAGTGCTCATGGTTTGACCTCAAGGGTATTCGACTCGATTATCACGGTGCAACATGGACGAAAAAAGTACCTCGGGGTCTGTCAATTTCTTGGAGGAAAGCCGGTTTGTTGGAGTGCTAAAAGCAACAATCGGTGGCTATGTCTTTAGCTAAAGGCGAGTGTGTGGCTGCTGCAGATCTTTGTGCCAATGTATTATAGGTGAAAAAGTCAACTCGGTGACTATGACATCCATTACAAAATGATACCCATCTTCTGTGATAACACCAGTGCTATTGCAATCTCCAACAATCCTATCCTCCACCAAAGAACCAAACACATTGACATCAGATATCATTTCATCAGGGACCACATAATGAAAGGAGACATAGAACTTCATTTCATCCCTACTGAATATTAACTTGCTGATATTTTCACCAAACCCTTAGATGAACCTACCTTCAGGAGACTAAAAGCTGAATTAGGAATGCTTGACATTGAAAATCAACTAACTGAAAATCAATCCTAATATCGTTGAGTTCTCTCGAAATGGTCCATTCTCCTGAACAAAACCCCAAAACAACCTTCTCCTTTGAATGAGTAAGACTCATTCGGGATCTGACTTTAGATAATGAGCACCGAATGAGTAACTAAATGCACCAAGTATCGATTACTTAAATGTCCTAGGTTGGTAAACATACCAATTTAATATAGGAATATTTGTCTCTTTGACAAGTTAAGGGTCCTCAAAACCTTACCTCATCCCATTTGGCATTAAATGTCTCTCTCACATGAAATATCTTAAGGATATTTTATTCTTCGAATGCACTTTATCGTGCCTTTAATATTTTCATGAAAACCGGAAATTACTACGGGTAGTGGAGTATGTAGCATTAAATGAGGTAAATAAAACGTTTTCAAAAACTGACTTTACAAATCCTCTTTTATGCAAAAATTACCCCTCTCACCACTCTATAAATACCCCTCTCAAAAACACTAAAAACACACACAAAGGATTTCTGCATCAAAACGCTGTCAAAATCTCTTCTCAAACCCAGAAATTTTGTGTTCTTTAAATCCTCAGAACTGTTTTTCAGTAAAATCTTCTCTGTAAACAATTTACAAAAGGTTTTTCATCACAAAACTTACGAGATTCAAAACTCTTTGATTGTTCTTGTCAAGATATCTTTTCAAAACCCTAAAAATTTTAATGCAAATGGCAAGAACACAACTTCTTCACTTTGCACCTCAGTGGGTAGGGGATCTTAGTAATGTTGAATTTAAAACAAACAATGTTATAGGCACTTTTGAATACCCCCTCATGTCCCACCTATAAGGGCATCATGAAGTTTTGTTCATGCCCACTTAAACGGCCTCTACTCGGTCCCCTCTATGCATGCCAAAATCTCCTCGGGGAGTTTTGGGCTCTGATGTAATGCTTATGACCCGGACACCTCTATCGATGAGATAGACCTAAGACCACTCGGGAGTATCTCATCGATTCGGTCTTTGTAATGGGGAAAAGTCGGTCACCTTGGACTATAAAACTTTTGTACATCAGCGGGGTTAGACTATAATTACGGAAACTATGTTGCCCATCCCGAACCTCCACAGTGGGATGGGTTAAAACAAATCATTTTAGATCCAAAATTTTTGGGCCAGAACCCTGTCACCAAGAATTCATATTATGCGGCTTGGAAGATCCTGTTGCATTTGTGATTCGAGGTTCTCGGCGAGAACCACTCATCCACCGAACAAGTTAATTCTATTCGGTTGATGGTGGCATATTATTGATGAGCGGGGTCGCTTTCGACAATGGGAGATCATTCTGTGATCTCGTAACAAACTCTTGAGCAAAACTAGGACGAACACGTTTCGTATCCTAGGTTTGTCTCATGTCTTTACAAGTGTTCTTGGGTTGCAATTACCTCGAGAATACAAATACCTTTGCTTTACGGTATCTGATTCAATCAATTTTCAAAGGACCCATCCCAGTCACTGAAATTGAATTGTGGCTCATATAGTTCTTGTAAACAACCAAAGGGACTCAGTGTCTCAAACCTGCTCCTAAAGAAAGGAAGTCTCGGTGGGACTAAGACCAAACCCAGTCTCGGGGCCCGAGGCTTACAGAGCACGACCTAAAAGGCAAAAAAGCCCTAGGCGATCGGCCGCTAAGGAGACCAAACATCATCCACCCGGTGACAACGAAGGACAACGATACATCACGGTCGGTGCCCTTGGTCCCAACTACTACTCCCAAGATCCGGAGGAAACATACAACCATTTGGTGAGGGAGCGCCTTCTACAATGCAGGGAGGACACTCGCAAATCACGCTTTTATCTAAGGCCAATGAAATGATCCCAAAGACTTAGAAATGAACAACCCGGATAGGGATCTCGTTGCCCTTTACTTCTAGGATAGCGAGAATCACCCACGGTGCTTGAAGAACAACAGGGGACAAAGAATTAGAGGATTAATACCACCCGGCGATATGGAACCCATCACCACGGTGGTCTTTTAACGATTGATGAGGTTAATGAAATTCTTTTCTCACGATGAAGAATTGGGCGGCAAGGAAGATGACATACTTTCGGCAAGATAAGAAATGGACGCCGATGTTCAAACACATGAACAAGAGCATCGGCTGATCCACAAGAGCCTAAAAAGAGTCCCTTTCGGCTGAAGATAATGACTACGACTCTTCTTCTTCATCATGTCTGAAGAATTGAGAAGTTTGACAACACTCTTCCACCAGACGGAGAGACAACCGGTTATGTGGATCACTAAAGCTTCAAGGAAGTTATATTAAGGGGTTCTTGAAACTTTATGGGATCAACACCTTTGAAGGCTGCCGCCACTATGCGAATCTGAATCTTTGAGGTACATGCTCTTGATGCAAACACTAACGAACACGAGATATCATGTACCAACATCTTCACAGATTGGATGAAAACCTGGTTAAATTTCTAAAGCACCTTCAGGGTTGTGGCACAAAGATTGATGAAATCAGGTATTTTGTCAAAGAAGACCCAGCACTTAACTCCAAAGTGCTGGAGGCTACTGAGGCTTACTTGAAAAATTCCTCCGGCCTCACTGAACTAATCGACATGCTCAAATCTGCCAATGTTCAATGTCTTCAGTCTTATGTTCAGTCTCTTCAGGCTACACTGGGTTCTTTGAATGCTCAAGTGACTACTTTGGCTAAGGCATCATCCTCTATGGCCTGGAATCTTGGGCCTAGGATGGCCTTTGGAACTATCTCGGGCTTATCTGAGAAAAGGTCACGGTCTTCAAAAGGATACAACTGACATCAAGGCTATGGTCACGGAGATCTACCAAGCCTTCAAAGGTCAAGCAACTCCAACTCCTCCAGTGTCCGAGGCAACTCTTGCTCTCACTGATGTTGCAGCAATAGTTGAAGGGGAGAAAGCCATTGAAGAGACTCTCTCTCACACTGAGGGGGAGCCAGCTCAGCCAGTCTCTGCAACACCCATTTCATCAGTCCCACCAACAACCGCAACTATTATAACAATGACAGTGGCAACACCCATCATGATAACAACACCACCTTTGGTAGCATCATCTTCTTCAGGCTAGGATAAAGGAAAAGCCATAATGCAAACACACGAGGCACGAGAAGATTCCCTATGTGATCGGCAACAATCGATTGTCGCTTGCTCCACAACGACTAAGTGCCTACCTTGCTAAGGAAGAAAGGAAAAAGAAACTAGTTGAGGAAGAAAGAAAGAGCAAAGAAGCATTGGTACAAGTTGTTGCGGAGAAGTGAAAATATTGGAATTGATCCTAAAAGCTTCAAAGGGTCGGTGGACAAAGTTCAAGGATGCTCGGGTTGCTCAAATGGTCGCAATGAGGAAAAAGCGATGAAAAGAACATGAGGCTGCGCCCATCGAGCAGAAAGAATTTACCACTAAAATTGGTCAATGACAAGCGAGAAGGTGCCTGAGAAGATCACAGATGTAAAGATCATCCCAAGTCCAAACTCGGCAATGAATGTCTCTGGGGGATGATAAAATACATTCGAGTTCATGATCCCATGAAATTCGACTTTAGGATCATGAACTCGATGAACTTGGTCCAATCATTTCTAAGGCGAAATCGGTGGTCGGAGGCGATGAAATCCCTAAGCAAAGGTATGAAAGGCGAGGAAGCACCGTATTACTGAATTGACCACCCTAATCTGCACCACAAGGATCTCGATCTCGGCCCGACCCAAGGCAAAAGGAAAAGGGTTGAATATGAGCACGAAATCAAAGTCCTTGGCACAGGCGCAGTGAGGAGCTACGGAAGGGTAAAGTTTGTCAACTATCTTTGCATAGAAGATCCTGAAAGAGGACTCTTCTTTATAGATGTCTATGGTGTTAGTGCAAATATTACGATATTTAATCTATACATTCTTATTTGTTTTGTTGATGACAAACATGTAACTTGTAATACATAACGTAAAATGTATAAGTTACTTGTAAGTATATATTGTCTCAACACCTCTCGACGACTCAAGTCCTTGTATGCTACAACACAGGTTCGTACATGTTTGCCATGTTGCATTATGATCAAACCCCCCAACAAACCATTAAAACATGTTTAGTTAAATAGTTTATGTATAACAACTAGTGTTTACATATTGGGTAAATATATACATAACTAGTATATATTATAAGGGGTAATATAAATGGGTAGAAAACTTAAGTATTTGACCCATTGACCAAATAAATTGAATGTAGTTGGGTAAAACCCAAAGTCCATAACCCATACCCAATGTCTAGATACATTGTACCTTGGTGAGCACTCAAAACCATGGACTAGATGCATTACATCTTGTAGATACATTGAATCTACTCGGTACCCATAACCCATGACCTATACCCAATGTCTAGATACATTGTACCCTTGGTGGGCACTCAAAACCATGGACTAGATACATTGCATCTTATAGATACATTGAATCTACTTGGTACCCATAACCCATAACCCATGACCCAAAAACCATGGGTAAAAGGGAGCGTCCCACGGATCCCGATGTCTGACCGGGCGGATCCTCAATGGAGGATCCGTGGAATCGAGGAACAGTGGCTAGTTTTCTTCTATAAATAGTGAGCCATTTCTTCATTGTTCCACACTTTCACACATAGTTTCTCTCCACCATTTATAGGATAGTTAGATCATTAGGAAACATGTAAACCACCCACATCTCATATGATCATAATGCTTCTAACTTTCATTTGTTGTAAGCATACTCCCTAAGTGATCCTCCAAAGCAAGCTTAGAGATCTTGCTTCCTTACCTACTGAAGTGATCACCCATCACAAGATACAAGCACATGAAGATCTTCTACAACAAGCTTGGGAAACTTGTCATCTTCATTCATAGAAGACTAACTACATCATGCTTTGGGTTCTTGATGTTTAGTATAGGATTTAATATCCATTAGACACATTGTCTTAGATAATGTCTAGTATCATATTCTTGTATCTATGACTAGACTAGATGGTTTATGTGTTTGTGCCATAAAATACAGGGTTTGTTATATTGGGCCACAAAACATAACGGGTGTCATAGATGTGTCAAAGGCATTAGTAAAGAGTGTCGAAGATCCGTATTGAAGGCATTAGTGAAAGGTGTTGAAGGATCGTGTCAATGGCATTAGTGAAAGATGCCTAGGGTGTACATTCGATATGGTGTGTTTCGATGTACAAGATAGAGTAGTATTGGATCCAAGGATGGTGATATCCTTGATGATGTTGTAAAAAGGAGTAGATCTCCTTGAGATTAGGTGTTGCGTTGTGATGGGTAGTAGTTCCTCTATAATGGAACTAGGTGCTTAGCCTAGTACCTAATAAAGGGTAGTCGACGTTGTGATAGGTGTGGTTCACCTTGGGTGAAAGAACCCGGTGGTTAGCCTAGTACCGGGAAAAGAGTAGGCGACGTTGTGAAGGCTTCTCCGCCATAAGGAGTTGGTGTCGTGTAGTGATTACGAACTCTCGAGTAGGTGACTCGGGGGTGGAGTAGGAGCAAGAAGGTGTCCTTGTAGCCGAACCACTATAAATCCTCGTGTTGGTTTGTCTATCCTTTTACTTATCGCTTTATGTTTATTCTTGCATTACATTGTTTATTTTCTATGTGGTTGATGTCTATGTTTGTGATACATACTTGGTCTTTCATATAGTCACAAACTATATTTAACACTTTACATATTATGACACGCTTGATCAAGAAAAGCAACGGACTAATAATGGTGAAACTTGATTTATAATGAACCATTAATCTTGCGGAATCTTATGTGATATTAAGGGTTTGGCCTTACATGTCGTAATCGTTAAATGCATCCTCGTCGAGATTAGCAAGTGCAATGGTTTATACTATATTTGATACAAAAGTTTTAAGTTTGAAACGCAGCGTATTCACCCCCCACGTTTTCAAAATTGGTATCGAGCGGGTTGGCTTTAGTTTTTAAAACAAATGGTTTCGAGCAGTAAGGTCCTCGTATCAAATTTTTAGTGAAGTCAAGCATAATATGAAAAGTGTTTTGTTGATTTTTTCTTTGAAGTTTTGTTGTTAGATATATTGTTAATCAAGCTTGAATAAAGGTAAAAATGGTTAATATAACTTCATTAAAAAGTCTACAAAGGTTAAACCTTTTAAATCGGGTCAAAACGTACATTTTGTAATTACGTAGCGGATCCGTGGATCCCTCGAGTTACACTTGGGCGGATCCCTCAAGCTAGGGATTCGTGGGATCCGTGGTATAGAAGACAGTTTTATGCAATTTCAAAATTCATAACTAATTAACCGTAAGTCGTTAGAAGTCGTACCACCTATTGTTTTAAAGGTATTTGAGTCTACTTTCATTTAAAAATGATTTCATAAACTGATTCAAAACAAAAATTTACAGAATTATTGATTTATAATAGAAAGTCGGTCATAACTTTTGCACAAACTTTTGATCTAATTGAAGACGGATGTTTTCATCTTTGAATAACAATGTGTCCTCTTTTGAAATTAAGGTTTTGATCATATTTATAAAGGAAACTAATCAAGCTTTGTATACATGTTTAACACAAAGCGATGAAAAGAACTTTCGTATGCTATGCTAAATGTTAAATGATAAATTGTTTCCCTTGCATTACTTGATTATTTGCTTATCTCAAATAGCTTTTGTGCTTGGTTGATTGATTAACATATGTGGTTTCCTTACCTTGCTATTCATTCTCTTGCTTGTCGATTTAATCAATGTGCTACTTGAAGGAGTGTTTGGGATAACATCTAGTTGTGTCGAAAATGTTAGTTTTATAAGTTGAAAAATGTTTAAAACATATAACACACTAAAATGGCTTTTTGATTCAGTTTTTCATGTGTGCAACATAAATGTTTTATGTGCCTATATGATTTCTTGAGTTCATATTTTCTTGTATCGTTTTCTAAAAACAACAAGAATGTACATCGGATCATAACCTACACTTGTGTTGATGATGTACTCTCCGTTTTCCTTTTCATGATCGCTCTCCAAGCTTCATAGTAGGATTGACAACTTGATTATTTCATCCGATATACTCAAGTAAATTATTTTGCAATGCAAATATAATTGTTCATATCCGAAAGTCAAACTCGAGCTTTCAACAACATATGTTGAACTAGCTCATGCAACCATTTTTTTTTTGTTCACCATATGGACAACTTTTAATTTTTTTGACACCTTCGTCACCTTAGTTGTTTCAAGTATAATATTAATATAAATGAAGCAAAGTATCATCATTGTTACTCTTCGATGAGCCATTGTAGGAATATAAATTTTCCTAACTTGAGAATGAATCTTGGAGAACTTATTGCACTAGAAACTCAATTTGACCTAACGGTTGAATTGCTTCCTTGAGAGAAGTTGGGTATGTGGAATCGCTTGTAAAATGGTCTTGTTTAGCCGTAATTGAGCACCGCTAATAATAGTCTCATATTCATTCTCTCACTTGAGAAATTTATGCTCCTATGTTTTCCTAAAGTAAGTTTACAATGGAAATACTTTGCATTGTCTTAGGATTACTAATCAAACAAGTTGTAAAATTAATTTTTCTTTTAGTTAATCACAACCACTTGCCTCATCAAGCGATTATCTTGCTTTGATTGAGAAGAGCTACATGACTTCATGGACGAAGCTCATTGTATGCTAATCGCCATCCATAATGACTAGATTGTCCTAAACTAGCACCTCACAACTCTTTTGTCTTGAACACCATCATGTGCTCTTTTCTTTCTAGACACATACCTTGCATGTCATTGTTAGTGTAAATGATTTACTAATCTAGACCGTAAATCTATTTTTGGGTTTCTTGAATAGTGCTTGTTAAGTTTGCTAAACCCTTGTGTCATTTGTGAGCTCGATCTCATTTGATTGCCTATATATTATCTCTACATGCTCTCCTTGCTTTGCTTAATGTGTATACATGTATACTTGCTGTAGAAATTATTAGTTTCATAATTCGAAACATAGAGCAAAATTATGCAACTATTCTGTTAAGAAAATATGTCTCTGACGCCGGATCCCTTAGATGTAACTAGACGGATCCCTCAAGTGAAGGATCCGTGGAATCCGGGTGGACAGAAGTTCCTTTTTAGCCTCCTTGCATCAATCCAACATTCTAGACCTTATTGGACTAGTTAAACATGCTACATTAGGATCACTTAAACTTTCCTTAGGCTTAGTTGATCTCACATTCACTCATGAATGATTTAGGATCATATTCAAAGTATTTTTATTTATCATTACTTTGAAACTCACCATCTTTCGCTCAATGTTTACATTGTTCCTCTCATCTCAAAACACCTAGTTTGATATTTCTCTTAATTTTAGCAAATTGATTTTAGTCATCCTTACCTCAAAATAGGCCAAAAACTAGTTTTTTTAATTTCTTATGATTTTAAGGAATTTTCCAAATCTCTTAAGTCATCATCGATCTCTAGGATCATTTAACACCACTTGACACTCTCAAATTTCTTAGTGTCATCTTTGATCATCCTTGGTGCTCATAAAGCCCATTTTCAATAAAAGGCAATCATTAGCTACCACCAATCACTCTCTCTTGATCATTTAAGTCCATCTTCATATAAGACACTTAATAGACTGAGTAACTTAGGAAATGTAGGTGCTAGACCTTGCTAGAACCCAATCACCTCTTTTTCACCTCATCATTGGCCGGATCCCTAGACTTAAGCTAGCCGGATCCTCTAGTGAGGCCGGAGGAACCGTGGAGCAGTGGGTACATTATCTCTTTAGATAATCATTTCAAATTTTCTTTTTCCACACAAGAACTTGTTCAACACTTAGAATTATCAGTTTCTTATACGTTTATAAATGAGTTGCATTTATATGATTCTTTACGTGTTCTTTCTTTTCGTTTCATGTTTTTATGTGAACAATTTATCCATTTGTATAAATGTTTTCCTTTTGTACTAACTCTTTTGGATTCTTGTAGGATGACAATGATCGATTTCATCATCAAGTCAAGTTGTGCTCATTCGCACATTTTTTATTCCAAATATTGCATCATCCTAACCATCTTACTCCACTTTTATCACTACTCACAAAGTCATCATGTCTACCACAACTTCCAAGTCATAATGATGATGTCTATCGTTATCACCGTGTCCAAAATCTAGTTCATGAACTACGTGATGAAGTATGTCTCATGTTCTACCACATTCTATTTGTGTCAACCACATCCTACAAGTGTCTCACTACCACTACAATTCATGGTCGCTCAACCATCATTCACAAACATCTATGTTTTCAATAGCTAAGTGAATTTCGTAATGAAATGCATCTCATCCCTAAGCACATTTTTTTTCTTACCTTGAAAAAACCTTACAACCTCTAAACCAACCATGATGATGCAAGTAGTAGGATTATTCTCTTTTTGACACTAATCCTTTCTTTGTAGGTTCATATATATACACTTTGATGTGTATGGGATTCTCGTCTATTTATGGACCAGTTTTACACTAATTTTTTGTAGGTTCTTCTTGGCCCTCGAGCTAGGGGAGCTTCGTCTAGCATTTATAAAGTGCATCATATGACTTACTCGTCCAGGGCGAATATAATTTTGCACTAACTTTTGTTTTGTAGATTTTCAAAACACACTAGGAAAACTTGACGCTCTCAATAAAGGGAGTTTTTCGTCAAAGCAAAAACATTGCAAATTTTGCAATAATTTCGTCTTAGCCTTCCTAAAATACTTGGCGCCTTAAACAAGGGAGCAACCGTCAAGGGGAGCATGCACACATCCATTCTTCAAAATTCCTTTATGTTTCAACAAAGGGAGATTTCTTTCTCATCATATATTTTTCCTTTTATTTTCTTCTTAACACTAACCTTGATGTAGGTTAAGCCTCAAAAATTTGATCCATTAAGCCGTTGGCAATAATGGTTATAATTCAAAGGTTCTTTCTATTTTTTTGTGTGTGATTCTCTAGGTTCCTCTTAAAGGAGAGATCACCACCTTTTGAAGACGTGCAAGCTCAAGGTCATGAGTTGCTAAGCTTCGTCAATAGTGTTTCGTGTTGAAGGTATTGGCGTGGTGTGCCAATTGGAGCAATAAGGTGTTTTCATTTTAACTTCACTAGGGATGATGCAACCTCGCCATTCTTGGGAGAAATTAAGTTTTAAGGACACACCCTTTTTGTTTCGACAAAAGGGGGAGACGAGTGTAAACGGAGAAGGTAATGTATAGGAAGTACGGACACAAGTAACTCTGACATTTTACCTATCTATTACGTTTACATATATTTTGTCATCATCAAAAATTGGGAGATTGTTAGTGCAAATATTACGATATTTAATCTATACATTCTCATTTGTTTTGTTGATGACAAACATGTAACTTATAATACATAACGTAAAATGTATAAGTTACTTGTAAGTATATATTGTCTCAACACCTCTCGACGACTCAAGTCCTTGTATGCTACAACACAGGTTCGTACATGTTTGTTATGTTGCGTTATGATCAAACCCCCAACAAACCATTAAAACATGTTTAGTTAAATAGTTTATGTATAACAACTAGTGTTTACATATTGGGTAAATATATACATAACTAGTATATATTATAAGGGGTAATATAAATGGGTAAAAAACTTAAGTATTTGACCCATTAACCAAATACATTGAATGTAGTTGGGTAAAACCCAAAGTCCATAACCCATACCCAATGTCTAGATACATTGTACCTTGGTGAGCACTCAAAACCATGGACTAGATGCATTACATCTTATAGATACATTGAATCTACTTGGTACCCATAACCCATGACCCATACCCAATGTCTAGATACATTGTACCCTTGGTGGGCACTCAAAACCATGGACTAGATACATTGCATCTTATAGATACATTGAATCTACTTGGTACCCATAACCCATAACCCATGACCCATGACCCAAAACCCATGGGTAAAGGGAGCGTCCCACGGATCCCCGATGTAATGCAGACGGATCCCTCGAGGAGGATCCGTGGAATCGAGGAACGTGGCTGGTTTTCTTCTATAAATAGTGAGCCATTTCTTCATTGTTCCACACACTTTCACATAGTTTCTCTCCACCATTTATAGGATAGTTAGATCATTAGGAAACATGTAAACCACCCACATCTCATATGATCATAATGCTTCTAACTTTCATTTGTTGTAAGCATACTCCGGTGATCCTCCAAAGCAAGCTTAGAGATCTTGCTTCCTTACTCTCAAGTGATCACCCATCACAAGATACAAGCACATGAAGATCTTCTACAACAAGCTTGGGAAACTTGTCATCTTCATTCATAGAAGACTAACTACATCATGCTTTGGGTTCTTGATGTTTAGTATAGGATTTCATATCCATTAGACACATTGTCTTGGATAAAGTCTAGTATCATATTCTTGTATCTATGACTAGACTAGATGGTTTTTGTGTTTGTGCCATAAAACAAAAGGTTTGTTATGTTGGGCCACAAAACATAACGGGTGTCATAGATGTGTCAAAGGCATTAGTAAAGAGTGTTGAAGATCCGTATTGAAGGCATTAGTGAAAGGTGCTGAAGGATCGTGTCAATGGCATTAGTGAAAGATGCCTAGGGTGTACATTCGATATGGTGTGTTTCGATGTACAAGATAGAGTAGTATTGGATTCAAGGATGGTGATATCCTTGATGGTGTTGTAACAAGGAGTAGATCTCCTTGATATTAGGTGTTGTGTTGTGATGGGTAGTAGTTCCTCCATAATGGAACTAGGTGCTTAGCCTAGTACCTAATAAAGGGTAGGCGACGTTGTGATAGGTATAGTTCACCTTGGTGTAAAAGAACTAGGTGCTTAGCCTAGTACCTAATAAAGGGTAGGTGGCGTTGTGATAGGTGTGGTTCACCTTGGGTGAAAGAACCGGTGGTTAGCCTAGTACTGGGAAAAAGAGTAGGCGGCGTTGTGAAGGCTTCTCCGCCATAAGGAGTTGGTGTCGTGTAGTGATTACGAACTCTCGAGTAGGTGACTCGGGAGTAGAGTAGTGCAAGGAAGGTGTCCTTGTGGCCGAACCACTATAAATCCTCGTGTTGGTTTGTCTATCATTTTACTTATCGCTTTCGTTTATTCTTGCATTACATTGTTTATTTTCGATGTGGTTGATGTCTATGTTTGTGATACATACTTGGTCTTTCATATAGTCACAAACTATATTTAACACTTTACATATTATGACACACTTGATCAAGAAAAAGCAACGGACTAATAATGGTGAAACTTGATTGATAATGAACCATTAATCTTGCGGAATCTTATGTGATATTAAGGGTTGGCCTTACATGCCGTGTCGTTAAATGCATCCTCGCGTCGAGATTAGCAAGTGCAATGGTTTATACTATATTTGATACAAATGTTTTAAGTTTGAAGCGGGCGTATTCACCCCCCTCTGCGTTTTCACATATGGAAACCCGACATTCCGAGATGGGTGACATTGACATTGCGAGTGTCTACAATGGCAAGTTATCTACCGTGGCCTCTCGGATCCAAACCCAAGCAAGCGTCGGGTTCGCAATGACTTGAATGCTAAGATAAGAGAGCACCACGATAAAGAAACACTCCTCGAAGAAACCAAAGCTTGAAGCACTGGGAATCCACATTGGTGACATTTTGTTTTATATTTTGTACTAGTGATAGGAACTATGTAATTGATCAATAAGCGATGTATGTTTTGCTAAAATATTCGGTGTTCCTTATTATGTTCATTAGTACATTAAGTGTAAGAAGAAGCCAATTGCTCACTTACATCGATCAAACACTTAGGCTATTTGTATATCGAATAGGGGAGGCCGTTGGGTTCGATAAATACCCAAACCCCTTAACTCTAGGATTTGAATAGAAAATACCCTAAGTGTTTGGGCCGTTGAACACTAACGGTCATTGGCGCATAGTCTCGGTGAGCCATCTTTAGGATACTCGATGAAGCGAAGAAGAAGTCTCTCCACTCGGTGAGGCGGAACTTAAGGGGTGAAGGCGGGTCAAGAAGAAGATGGTGGATTCGGTGGTGATGACAATAACTCATTGAATCTCTAAACTCCTCACCGACTACTTACACGAAGACAAATCAAGTAGAAGGCTCAAGGCAATGAAGATCGAAGAATGAGTGGGATAAGGCGGGACAAGTTTGAATCGGATAAGGCGAAGTCCTTATCAACCAAAGTCAACTTTCACTGAATGGCTAACTATCGTGCTCGGTGTCATCAACGACATATGGAAAGCATCCTTGTCTCTTACTTAATATAACCTTTATGCGAGAGAAAAATACATCAATATTTTGTCTTACGTAACTTGTCGGTTGTCACTTAGGATAAAGTTAAAACTCATACTTGTATAAATAGCATAAGTGATGGAGTAAAAGATTTAAGCTTGTGAATTGTAAACACACACACACACACAAGCCATCTTTCACTCCTCCAAATACAACTCAGTCCCTGAGATAGCTCAGTGGTTCCATTGTAGTTATGCTCAGACTTAGCCTGAGCTTCGTGAGGAGTTGCAACACTTTGTCATTTCAATCCCATGTATTGTTCCGCAAGTACTTGGGTAATGTATTCTTTCTGATTGATTTCTAATAAAGAATATTAAGTTGAAAATTTATCAGTGTGTTTTTACTTACATCATTTCACTCATTGATTCACTATTACTTTGTTTTATGTACTTAAACTGCTTTATACTATATTGAATAGGGAACAACACTTTATAAAAAATATAAAAAGGAATAAAAAGAATCATCCTCAACCCTACCTTCTCGTCATAAATCTCTTTCTTAAATTCCTATTCCCCTAGAGAACGAAATCAATCCCCGAGGCTTACCCCATACTACACTACAACGATTAGGTTCATTGCCTAGAGGGTTGAAAAACTTGCTCGTAGAAAAGGAGGTTTTCTCGACCCCGAAAGCTAACGCATCAAGCCACTACCACGGTATGTAACACTAGCTGGAATTACCTAGGCCTTACTAACAACTAAAGTATACAACAATTAGGAACAAAAATAAAGGATACAAAAATTTACAAAATTTAACTAAGTTAGAACAACATAAAATGAATTAATTGATTCGTTATTTGAAATCGTAATAAATCACAATCAACTATATTACTAAGCTTAGACATGATGAGTTAATGAGGTTTAAATTGAGCAATAATCACTTGTCCGGGTTAGTTGAATGATAAATGGCAGGATCAGAAATGCAATGGTTGTTCATAATAGCTTCGAAATACTTTCGTAATTCATCTGACACACGTTCCGATAGAAAAACATGTGGGATACGGCCAGCCAATCGTTTTCAAAGAGAAGGATTTCGCAATGAACCATAAACTATCGCAATATTACTTGGTTTTACCATCGAGTTGAGAATGGTAATATCGGATCAGCCAGAAACCTTCATATTTGACCGACAAGGATGTCGAAATGTAGAGAATTTAACGATCAATTTTCTAAACTAGTTTAAAGAATTTTAGGTTAAAATGGAGGAAGAAATCTGTCAAAAAGAAGACGAAAGAAGAAGGACTAATTGTTAACAGTGTAAAGTGTTAAAGTGTTAGGAAGAACTGGCATCCACATGTAAAATACATTATGAATGGGTAATAGAAAAAAGTTCATTATAGAACTCATATTTGTCATAGAACCAATGAACCAATCCTAACCACTCATTTCTTTTACTAAAATATATTCACTCTTTTTTTTTAAATTAAATATTTCACAAACCGTTAATCGTTCGTGAAAAAATCATAAAATCTCAGCGAAATTAAATTATCTTTCATAGATATGCATTGTTATATACTTTCGACGAACTTTTTTTTTTAAAATTTAGTCGGAAAAATCACGTGTGATTTGTTAAAATCATATGTGATTTGATTTTCTGAATCACATGTGATTTTTAGGGCGAAATTAAAAAAAATGAAAAAAAAAAATATATTCTTGAAAGTATATAACAATGCATATCATATAGAAAGATAATTTAATTCTCGTCACGATCGATGTATTTTTATAGGCGAAGATTCTGGTTTATAAGATATATTGTTTTAAAAAATGTGAAAAATATTTTTATTAATTTAGATAAAAAAAAATAGATAGCTATGATTGATTAATTGGTTTATAACAAGGTTCTATATGTATCTCTAACTCATGGGTAATATAGGTAGCTGAAATAAATGTGTCATAGTTTTAGCAATATAACAAAATGTTGAGTCCAGTTGGAAACAAATGTCATCTTTTACAAATTTCCCAATAATAATACTATGAATAAAATGAGACGAGAAAAAACATGCAAAGAACTAAATCTAAACATCTTGTTAATCCGTACGAGGACATTTTATAACGGTGAACTACCTTCATGATACGTTAGGTTTCTGCATTCGAGAACCCTAACTATATGTTTCTATCCCTCAAATAGCTCAAACACCCCCTCCAAGGATTCCTAACACGTTTATCTAAGTTTTCATATTTACAATTGCACGATATTTGCAAAACGTTGATAACCAAAGCTGACTTCCTGAACAAAGATATTCATCATAAGATTCATAACAAGGAAGAAATCCAATTACCCTTTTGTTATTAAAAAAAAAACCTGCCCAAGTTCTTTTATTCATCTTGATTCGTCCACATTCATATTACCGCTCACGGATCCATTTATTTACGAATGTTTCTATTTTTATAGTTTCGAAAATGGGGTTTTGGAACCCTGAATTTGACGTTTTGTCTCCTGGTTGATGATTTTATGGCATGTTATGCAAAATGTGATCATTTTTGTATGGTCATATATAGGGATATGTGGTTTCATTATAAATGTATAATTTGCATGCACCTACATTGGTGAGTTAAGAAAAAATATGGGTGCCAAAGGGATGGTTTCATTCATTCTAGCAATTGTTGTTCTACTTTCCCCTTTGGCAGCACCAATGGTTTCAGAAATCGACAAAGATGCACAAACATTTCCGGTTGGTAATGTAAGCAATTTGGACGAGGATATAAATGATGAAAAGGTACTAATCTCTTCATGATCATATTTTGAACTTAGATTGGGTGTTTGGTATTTCTTATTAAAGCTACTTAATACCTTATTGCTTTTTGACTACCAAATTTGCTGTTTTCCGTCATAATAATCAAATATCTAGCTTGGATAAGCAATACCAAGCACTCCCTAAAGATTACAAATAGGGTGTTTGGGAAAGCTATTTGTCTGCTTATGATGTTGTGATACAACAGATAGGAAGTTTTCATAGTGTTTGAGATCGCTTTCCAAATGGTTTATCTCATTATTTGTACGCAAAAAAAGTTATTTTGAATAAGAATACTTTTGTTGCTTATGTCAAACTGATTCTAAAAGAAATAAGTAGATGCACAATCTTAATTAAGCAACCTCAAATACTACTTTGATGTACTTTTCTTCTGAGGAACTTTCAATGTACATTTATGGTTATCATTGTCTATTTTTAGTAGCTTGAATTACTGCTGAAATTGGTTCAGACAGACAGCTTAATTTCGGTTTTAACTTTCATTACCATTAATGTGTTTGTAGCCTTACTTGACAAGAATATATTAATGCCTTGTGTTACTGTATGTTAGCTGCAGGTTAACACTATGCCTATGCGGCGAAAGTTGTTTGAGACATCAAATTGCGAGCCTCATTGTATGGATGAAAAAGAAAATGATTCTTTTTCATGGGAGGATGATACAGAACCAATTCCGTTTGGAGTTTCTAAAGCAGAGACAGGTGATGGTGGTGGTATCGATAATACAACAATTATTATTGTTGTTATTTCTACTGCAGCTTTAACATTTCTTCTGGCTACATTGCTCTTTTGCTGGTATACTAAGACTTACGGTGGTGCACAAAATGATGAGAAGTCGTTTGTCAGCTTAAGTATGGGTGAGTGATCGAATTCTGTTTCTTAATTGCTAACCAAACTTTGTTTGACTTCACTTTTGAGTAACCATCTTTTTTATGCTCCCGAAAAAACCATTTAGCTTTCAAAAACTTTAGTTTAAGGTTTTAAAAGCATTTAATGGTTTTTTCAGGAATACCACCGGAAATACTATTTAATGGAAATACTAACCCCCCAGCCTAGTGGTAAGGGCTTGAGAGTCTTGAAATATGAGGTCTTAATGTTCGAATCCCACTAGCTGCAAACTTCTTAGAGCCACCCGCCCTAGCCATATAATCCACAATTGTAGAGGGCGTGATTTAACAGACTCCATGGGTCTTTGGGGGTGTCTGTAGAGTCAAGGGTTTTACCTGTCAAGTCACTAATGGTGGCTCGGTGGGGTTTCCCTCGTACCCAAAATAGGGATATATCGGTTGCAATAAAAAGCTAACAAAGTTTGGCCCGATTTGTGTTTTGAGTAACCATCTTTTTTTTCCCCCAAAAAACTATTTATTCTTTTATAATGATGACATGGTGGATAATTTCTCAGTAAGTTGACTACGTTGACTCTCCTAAAATGTTGAATTTACCTTAAAATCAAAGTTTAGAAGTTAATGGTTACCTATACAGAAATCAGCAAAAACTCTTTACTTTCTATGCAATAACTTGTTTCTGTAATTATAGTATGAGACCTCTCAAGTTTGTTTCTGATCTTAATCTCTCAGGTTCTTCACAAAAAGCTTCGTATAGTATGCATGGTAACTCTGTTAAGGATCCTGTAAACACTGTCAATACAAGTTCAGACTTGCACAAAACATTTTCTTCTATCAATTCAAGTGTATCATTAGGAATACCATTAGATCCTGCACCAGATCGTTTAAGTGCTGCTGGAGTGCCTCCTCTAAAGCCGCCACCTGGCAGACCCGACCTGGCTCTAAAGACACCACCTGGACGGAAAGATTTGTCTTTACGTTGTCCAACTGTAAATACTTCTTCACCTCCTAATATATCGCCAGTTGGTGCTGCGGGCCCACTTAGTTCTGAGTCTATTAGAGCTCCGTCAGCTAGGCGGGCCCCATCAGCAAGACGCCCACCACCACCTCCACCACCATCTGGAAAAGCACCCCCACTGCCACCACCACTAAAGAAAGGTCCAATCCCACCACCTGCACCTCCTCCAGGTGGTGTTAGACCTCCACCTAAACCACCTGGTGCAGGGTTCAAACCGCCCCGCCCTTCAAATGGATCAGACGAGGGCGATGGTGATGGTGATGATTCTAATAAAGCTAAGCTAAAACCGTTCTTTTGGGATAAGGTTATGACCAACCCTGATCAAGCAATGGTTTGGAATCAAATTCGAGCAGGCTCATTCCAGTAAGTTTTATTTCTCTAGTGTATATACGTGGTCTATTAAGTAGATCAAATAGTTGAGTGGCCTCAAACATAATGTGTTTTTGATGAATAGGTTTAACGAAGAAATGATAGAAAATTTATTCGGATATAATGCCTGGCTGAGAAAAACAAAGCCAACAATAAGAAGAGTTCAGCATCACAAGATCCCTCTTCGAATTTTGTTCAGATCATTGATGGAAAGAAGGCACAAAATTTGTCAATTCTTCTAAAAGCGCTAAATGTGACAACTAATGAAGTTTGTGATGCACTAAATGAAGGTAAATATTTACTTACTTTCATCATGTTTAGCTCCCACTTCGTATCTTTGTGCTGCCAGTCAAAACGGGTCCTCTTTTCGTATGGGTCAAAAATTGTCCGGATTGACCTACAAATTCAACCTATATGACCCGTTCCCTTTACTTATTATTTATTTTTAATCTATTTGATACGTTTAATATAAAACACAACCCAAATTGACCCATTTATGAAAAGGCAAATAGTTTATATGTCCTAGAAATTCTTTGAGACCATTATCCTTTGACCGTATTATGAGCTTAAGAAGCCTTCATGTGTGCTTGTGCTAATATTTTAAACATTGTATTGTTGATAGATCTAAAGTTGCAAGCGTAATATGTTATCGCTCTAATATGTAAAAGGTGTAATTAGGAAGTGAGCTTCCAGTCGAACTTATTCAAACGTTGCTAAAGATGGCACCAACCGGAGAGGAAGAACTGAAGCTAAGACTATATAACGGGGATATTTCTCGCCTTGGAACAGCAGAGCGGTTTCTAAAAAAGTTGGTTGAAATACCATTTGCTTATAAAAGGCTCGAGTCGTTGCTTTTTATGTGCACACTGCAAGAGGAGCTAGATATAATCAAGGAGTCCTTCGAAACTTTAGAGGTGAAACTTGAAACCTCCTCGTCTATTATTTTATCCACAACTAGCTTGTAATGAAAGACTCCTTTTTGTTGTGTTTTATGGGTTATTTGCATAAAAGGTAGCACTTTGTTATTTTAAGTAACTCCTGCTGATATTTGTTCAGAGTCAAAACTTTTAAAGATGGTTTTTTCTAGGCGAAAAAGTCAGTTACCTTTATTTTCAAATTTATAGTCTAACTTTGTGTTATATCTGGTCACGTGTACAGGCTGCTTGTAAAGAACTTAAGAAAAGCGGTTGTTCCTTAAACTCTTAGAAGCAGTTTTAAAAACAGGGAACCGTATGAGCGACGGAACATTTCGGGGAGGCACAAGCATTCAAACTCGACACACTCTTAAAACTTGCAGATGTGAAAGGTGTTGATGGTAAAACGACTCTTTTACATTTTGTAGTAGTGGAGATCATTCGTGCCGAAGGTGTAAGAGCTTCGAAAACCAAGGATCTAGAAGAATCAGCTAATAGCTCACCAGATTCTGATGAATATTATCGTAATCTTGGCCTTCAAGTGGTTTCAAGTTTGTGTGACGAGCTTGAAGATGTTAAGAAAGCAGCTGTTCTTGATTCTGATGGGTTGACGGGCACAGTGTCTAAATTTGGTCATGCACTAATAAAAGCTCGTGAGTTTTTAAACACGGATTTGAAGAAAATAGACAACGGTGAGAGCGACAATGATGACTCTGACAATGATGACAATGATGATGAGTTTTCTGTGATTTTGTCAAATTTTGTGCAAGATACTGAAAAGGATGTGATGTGGATGCTTGAGGAAGAAAAGAGAATAATGGCATTTGTAAAGAATACAGCGGATTATTTTCATGGACAGACTGGCAAAGATGAGGGGTTGCGGTTGTTTGTGATTGTTCGTGATTTTCTGCTAATCTTGGAGAAGGTGTGTAAAGAGATTAAAACCAATCCTCTTGTAAGACCACTGAAGACTGCAGAGAAGAAAGATAATCCATCATCTGAGACAGCAGAGAAGAAAGATGTTTCGTTGTCTGAGACAAAAGAGGCTTCATCTCCTAGGACGTCAAAGAAAGAAGATGTTTCAGAACCTAGGACACAAGACACGGATGTTTTGCAACGTGAGACACAAGAAGTTGATGGTCTGCGAGATTTTTGGGATAATGTGGATCCACAGCTTGATATGCCAGAAAATGAGGATTCACCAAATAAGGCATTGGAAACTGAAGATTCAGAAAACGAGAAACAAGAAATTGAGGAATCGAGACGTGAAATAGAGGAAATATATGAGTTACTTCATGAGACACAGGATACTAAATCTCCATATAAGATACATGAAATTGATGAAAATCGACATGAGACGCATTTGGGACATGAAACACCTGAACCTGATGCTTCACGGATGAAAAACATGAAAATGATGATTTTCAACCTAAGACAGCGAAACTGATTACTCACGACATGAGAAACAGGAAGCGGATTATTCTAGTACACATGAACCTGATTATTCACAAAGTACGACTGATAAAACTAATGATTTGCGACCAGAGACACATCAAACTTATGACACACAAGAACAACATGGGATTCATGAGGATGTTGATTTGTGCTCTAAAACAGAAGAAAATGTTGATACACAACCTAAGACACATCAAGATGATGATTCACAACATGAGACACAGGACCATGATGATTTGCAAACCGAGACTGAAAATAAAGATGTTGAGTCAACGAGTGAAAGATCTTCAAAACCCCACCAACCCCTTTTCGTGTTCCACATGAGCGATTAATTCCTGCTATTGCAATGAGGCGGGTGGATACTTTCAGTTCTAGCTCAAGTTCAGATGATGATTGATCCAAAGTTTATGTCGAATATTCATACCAGGTATTTCGGTTTCACAGTCACTCTTCTTTTTATTTCAGTTTGTTCCATTCTACCAAAAGTTATATAAATGATCTGGTATGATCATTTTATATAAGAAAACTCACATTTCCAAATATACCATTACGTTGACTCACCCTGGATCTATTCTTTTTTTTGGGGTTGGAGGGGTAAAGGGTTTTAACCCGGTAAATGTATTACACCAAAAACAGTAAGTACATAGGATGTGGGTCAATCTCACATCTCAGCCCGTTACATGGGCAAACTACATCACAAATGAAAACCAACCAATTTGACTCAAAACAACAAGCCAAAACAACCACTAATGTCTAAGCTGACCACAAGTGCTAATATTATAGGCTGATTAATCGGCTTAAACCTTCATCCTCATCTGTGTCATATGGATTATACTCGTCAGGAACATAGTTCGCCTTCCAACTCTTGTACAAGCTAGGTGCACTTGTACCCGAACCTCCAGAAGTTCTCGGTTTGACAACCTCTTCCAAGTTTTGATGCTCCATATCTTTATTATCAGCCCTTGTTGACTTACCATTACCGGTTACACTAGGAATGGATGAAGAGGCCATAAAGTTGGTAGTCTCATCATACACTTCCTCAACTTCACTATCCGAACTTTCCGCCCGCATTCAACTCATTGTATTTCCACCTTCTTAATTGGAAGTTCATTTGGTTTTGTTGCCAAAACCTCATCCACATCAGCCAAACTACTAAGAGCCTCAAAAGAATTCGATACCTTAGTAGATGTACCATTAACCATAGGGGCCGTTTGGTTGGGGGATATTGGGGGCATTTGCATTTTAATTCCCTTCAAATATCTTGTTTGGTAACTCAAATGAAGTAATTTACAATTACATGAATTGCCAAAATGGAGAGAATTAGAATGCCTTCAAAAAATGAAGAATTTTAATTTACTTGAAATTTTTTATATAAACTTTTTTTCTTATTGTTTTTATAAACTTTTAAATAGAATATTTATGAATTTTTTTTTTAACTTTTTTTATTAATTTTTTACAAATTTTTGAAAAACTTTTGTTATTATTTTTTTATAAACTTTTTTTATAAATTTTTTATAATCTTTTTTTTAATTTTTTTATAAACTTTTTATAAACTTTTTTATAAATTTTATTTATAAACTTTTTTATAATTTTTTTAAACTTTTTTTATAAACATTTTTATAAATTTTTATAAACTTTTTTATAAAATTTTTATAAACTTTTATAAATTTGTTTAAATTTTTATAAATTTTTATAAACTTTATTATAAACTTTTAAATGGAATATTTATAAAATTCGGAATTTCAAGCGTCTGAAGGTAATTTAAATTCGAATTTTAAATTCTATAATATTTATAAACTTTTTATAAATTTACATCAACCAACGTCTTGAAGGTAATTTAAATTCGAATTTTAAATTCTCAAAATTTAAATTTTCTAGAATGTAAAATTCAATTTCAAATTCCCCAACCAACGCCTTATTAGTCTTCTTCTTGCCTAAGGGTACATTTGGAAACTTAAAATTTAGTGTTAAAACATAAAGTGGCATCTTTTTGCGGAACTTAAGAAGTGGATCAACCTATTAGAACCCTACTTTATGTGAATGCTTTATGCATAAGGATTATTAAGGAAGATTGTATTAAAATCATCTATCTTTCTTATATGGCCTTGGTAGGTCGTATGTGCCTGAACTCTTGCTGAATCAGTTCTAGTTGGAACAGAAAAACGAGGTGATAAAATTGACAAAAATTGCGCCAACCGTGGCTGCTCTTTCATGCAAAGATCATATGCAAAATGAATCAATATTCAAAAGTGTCACAAACACATGACTAAAGCTAACCACACTAATTTGCAAGGGAGGACTCAGTGGCAAATGTTGATATCTTTTTCGCTCTCCTTGATGAAACTTGAACGGTGGCAGTGCAGATAACAGGCACAAAATGCTGCTGATTTTCATTGTGAGTTTGTGACTATTAATGGATGCATACTTAACCCATGAAACACAATATATATTTCAATTCGCTACCAATATAAGCAACCTTATATTGTTTTAACTATAAAGACGCAACATACTTGCATTGTCTTACCAATTCTATTAATTCATAACCAAACAATGTCACATACATGCAATTTCGCTACCAATATATGCAACTGGTAACATGTTGTCTAAGTAATACAACTTACATCATCTTGTAAGAAATTGTAAGTATGTTGCGTCGTTCCGGTTAAAAATAGAATATATATTATTGAGTCACTATGTTGCATATGTTAATAGCAAAGTAATTAAAAATACGTCATGTTTCCTGCATTTTAGCCCTTTTTATTATTTACTACTTATTTCCTTAGGAGATCGATCGAGGAGACGCTACGAGATCCCTTGGCATCGTATTATTTATTAGAGGAAAGAACATCATGATCAAGTTGCAATGTTAATATATGAATGTAAATTGTTGTAAACCTCAATATAAACCATCTTAAAATTTTATGTATAGTAAATTGGAGGTTAGAAGCTTGAAGTGATTGTACATTGATACCAAAGTTTTACAGGGGTGTTTTTTACCTTTACTCCTAGAATTGTATGTACCCGTAGGTCTTAGTTCTTGTTTTATGCAAAATATATTGATTGGGAACTTGGGATTATGGTAATGTTATCAAACCCTCTTTGCTTGGATGTCACTAGTAAATTTTTAGTGAGGAATTATTGTATAGTTGTCGAAAGTTGATATATATCCAATTCTGTAGATCTAATAAGCCGTCATGTAATTCGTTATTATAATAAAATAAAATAAACTTTCACCCTTTTTAAAAATTAAATATCTCGCAAACCGTTAATCGTTACTAGAAAAAATCATACTGTCGCGACGAATTAAATTATCTTTCTATATATATGCACTTATATATTTTTAACGATTTTTTTCAAATTTGGTAGGAAAAATCATATATGATTTATGAAAATCGTATATGATTCGATTTTATGTGATTTGTAAAATCATATATGATATGTGAAAATCATATGCGATTCGATTTTTACAAATCATATATGATTTTTAGTGAATTTTGAAAAAAATTGTCGAAAATATGAAGTGCGTATCTATAGAAAGATAATTTAATTCTCGTTAACAATTATTTTTATGGTTTGAAGATTTACCATTTGCAAGATATGTTGTTTAAAAAGTGAAAATGGGTTTTTTTATTAATTTTGATAAAAAATGAATGGTTAAGATTGATTTTTTAGATCTATGGCAAATATAAGATTTATATTGATCTCAACTCTTGTATAGTTTTGATTTATACATACTTGAAAAAAAAATGGGGGGAAGAATTTCATATGTATCCCTCTTTTGCATTAAAATTACATATTTATCCAACCTAACATAAAAATTACATATATATCCAATCTAAAGACTGTAATTACATATATATCTAATCTAACTTAAAATTTTCATATATATCCGATCTAAAGAGTTGCGATCTTATAAAAGGGAGCAACTTTAAAAATCTAAGCACTTGTATTTGTTATCGTATGTCACATGGCTCTCTTTTTTATTATTATTTTGGTTAGAGGCAATTTGGGCCACTTAACTCACTTTTTATTAGCACTCAAACTTCACGTAAATATCTTTCAAATGACAACATTTACAAAAACCGATTTCACCATAATTTTTCAAATTCAATTCTCTTTAATTTGGTATGCATTTTGATATATAAATCACAATTTGTTTTTCAATTTTTAAGTGGGTGTTGATTTTCTTGAAATTTTGACATTTTTAGCTATAATTTTATCTAGTTTAAAGGCGAATTATGCAAAACTCAAAACACGAAAGTTTTAGCTTTTTAGCCATTCTTTAACGAGAATTTGAATCCTCAAATCCAATATGATATGAGCGAGATATAAATCGTTAAAGATGGTGTCTTAGTCATTTTAGTGCACAAAGTGTTTGATAAAATGCCTAAAGAGATTTTTTTTTTTTTTTTAGCGATGAACAAACACTTCATCGGTTATTGTTTTTGTTCATCAATTAGTGTCAATTATTATTCATCATGTTTTATCATTAAATATTGTTCATCGAGTATGTCTTGTTAATAATAAGCGATGAACAAGGTTAACTAATGAATAAAAACTAACTGGTGATATTGATGAACACAAATAAAATGGGAAGACATGTGATGAACAAAATCTCGTTTTGATTAACTGAAGTATGTCTTGATCATCAGTTAATATTGTCCATCACCTCATCAGTCTTGAACAAAATTATTAATGAATAAAGACTCATTGATGAACAATACTAACTGATGAACAAAGACTAACTGATGAACAAAGATTAACTGATGAACAAAATGTACATTTCTTTTAGAAAATTAACGGTTAAAAAACCTCACTTTTTGAATCTTACATTAATAAAATCATTAATAATGCGTTGTGGTAAAAAAAAATTAGAGCACTTGACGCAATTTTAACACTAAAAATCTAAGCTATACATTTCATCAAACACCTTGTGTGCAATAAATATGAGTAAAACGTCATCTTTAACGGATGATATCTTACTCATATGAAATGGGATTCAAGTGATTCAAAAATCTGTGTAAAGAGTGAACGAAAATCTATAACTTTCATGTTTTAAGTTTTTCACGAATCGACATTTATGAGGGTAAAAAATAGGGTTGAAAATGCCCAAAAAATAAATAAAATTAACACACATTTGATATGTAAAAAAAAGTTTCAAAATTTTTAACAAAATTTATACCAAATTAAAGAGGATTAAGTTTTATAAATTATGGTGAAATTGGTTTTTTCTAAAAGTTTGCCGTTTAAGAGATACGTGCGTTTGAAATTTGAGGTGGAAAAAGAAAAAACGAGTCAAAAGACCATATTACCCCTAGACGAATTTTATGTATAAATTAAGGAGGGAGACACGTGTCACAGTATGAATGGCTTTCTACACTTTTTAATTTTATCACACTTTGCAATAGATCCTCTTTCCCGATCTAAAACCTAAAATTATCATATATGTCCAAATACCCAGTTAATATATAATTAAAACCATAAAATACATATTGAATATTATGAATATTATTTGATTTTAAAATGACCATTATATCCTTGTTTCTTTTTTCATTTTAATTACACATAACATTGAAGGCTTCGCAGCTATCCAGAAGACATCCTTACTCTATAGGGGTGCTAGTGCTTGACTAATATGATAGAAAGTCAGGCCCTTCTGTTCTACGAATCTAACTAATCTATACTACTACTAACTATAGTCAGACTAGGTCTTCTGGTTTTAGCCGGGTCGGGTTGAGGTTAAAAAACACATATGAACCCGACTCTATTTAGAACTCGATCCGAATAGACCCGAACCCGACTAACCAAGATTTTAAATAGAGTCGGGTTCGAGTATGTTTTTTTAGTCTCGACCCAAATTGATCTGAACCCGACTAACACCCCTATGTATTACTATAATGAAAAGGGAAACAAGGGTAGAATGCTCATTTTAAAATCAAATGATAATTAATATGTATTTTAACGTTTTAATTTTGGACATATATGATAATTTTAATTTTAATTGGATATATATGAAAATTTTAAGTTTTAGATTGGATATATATGTAATTTTTAAGTTATGTTGGATATATATGTAATTTTGATCCAAAATAGGCATATATATGAAGAAAATATATATATATATATATATATATATATATATATATATATATATATATATATATATATATATATATATATATATATATATATATATATATATATATATATATATATATATATATATATATATATATATATATATATATATATATATATGAAAATGTGAAATATAATATATTACTCCAAAGTCCAAACACTATTTTACAAGAACATTACGCCATTTTCGGTGAATTTGGACATATGCCAAACACCACTAAATTGCAGGAACCAGATTACAAACAATCTACACAAAACTGTAATGTTTAACCATTCTTTAAATTCATACCAGCAATCTGTAAAGACATCTAACTTTTCACATAATTCAGGAGCCCAAAGTTAGTTGTCTTTACATATTGCTAGTATGAATTAACCAACACTGGGCTCACAAAGCGCATTTAAAAACCATTACAGAGAAACTTTGGGGTCATAGAATGCGAGCAACTATTTAACCACTGCTTAGTGAGTTATGAGTGATCTTAAGCTATTGATGATGCTTTACTTTGTCAAAATCCTGTATTACATGCATAGCAGGGGAATGCAGTCAACTACTTGCATTCTATGAGCCCGGAGTTTTTTTGTTATTAAAGGCACTCTCAAATACTTCATAGGTAAACTTCCAATAGCAAAAGAAATAACTTCCAATATTTTTTGTTTATCATTTGGTTTCACACTACCAAAGAAAATTATGCTCTTGTTCATATTTGGAATCAGCCCAGATGCACTACTGAACTCCATTAGAACCTCCTTCACCACAACAAGAGATCGTCAGCAAAACAAAGATATCTGTGAAAAACTAAAATGGGGGGTTGAATAGTTTTGCCAATTAAAACTTCCTTTTAAACTATTTAGATCGACTTATGTCAATCTATTTGGATGTGTGTGTTGGATGTTGATAAACAAGCATATAAAGATATGTAATAAAAGATAAGAGTAAGAAGCACAAAACCATAGCAGTATTTATAGTGGTTTGGCTACAAGGACACCTTCCTTGCCCTACTCCACTCCCCGAGTCACCTACTCGAGTTCGTAATCACTACACCAATCTCCTTATGGCGGAGAAGCCTTCTGGCGTCGCCTACCCTTTTTTTCGGTGCTAGGATAACCACCGGTTCTTTCACTCAAGGTGAACCACACCTGGCGTCGCCACCCTTTATAAGGTACTAGGCTAAGTACCTAGTTCTTTCACACCAAGGTGAACCACACCTACAACGCCGCCTATCCTTTATTGGGTACTAGGCTAAGCACCTAGTTCCATTGCAATGGAGGAACTACTACCTGACACTACACCAGCGACTAATCCCAAAGGAGATCTACTCTTTACAACATCATCAAGGATATCAATATCCTTGGATCTAGTTCTAGTCTATCTTGTACATCGAAACACACCATATCGAATGTACATCTAATTCACCTTTCACTAATGCCTTTGACTAGATCTTTAAGACACCTTTCACTAATGTCTTGTGGCTAGATCTTCAAGACACCTTTCACTAATGTCATGTAACTTGGCTGCTAGGCACCTTTCACTAATGCCTACAATATGGACGATCGACACCTTTCACTAATGTCTTCGTCTTGACCCTTGAGACATCTTTCACTAATGTCTTCAACACTACACTTCTTAGAAGAAAAAAGAATCATCAACAAGAAGACTTCGTGGCCTTGATGATGAGGAAGCATGGCAACTCATGGACTTGAGCTTGCTCGACTTCAAAGGTGGTGATCTTGCCTTTAAGAGGAACCTAGAAGATCACACAAAAACAAAACTACAACCATAGATCTCTTGGATCGAGGTTAGTGAGTTTTAACTCGAGGAGAAAGTGTGTTAGAAAGGGGTGAGAAACAATGAGGAAATGGCTCACTTATTTATAGAGGAAAAATTCTCTGTTCCGGGATCCCACGGATCCCTTCCACAAGGATCCGTCTAGCGTATCTAGGGATCCGTGGGGCCTCCTTACCCATGGGTATTTTGGTTATGGGTCATGGGTCGTGGGTTGATCCATGGGTCTTTAGTTAGATACAATGTATCTCTTGAGTGCAATGCACCTAGTCACATGGGTATGGGTCAAAACCATGGGTTATGGATATTATCCATGTATGATATAAGCATGATGTCATGCAATGGGTTATGGGTCAAGCTCCATGGGTCATGGGCTTTAGGTTGTACCAACTACATTCAATGTATTTGCCCAATAGGTTATGATACTTAAGTTTCTACCATTTATATTACCCATATACTACATACTAATTATGTGTATATTTTACTCAAATATGTAAACACTAGTTGTTGTACATATGTAATATTAAATCATAAAATCACTTATACTTGTTTTAGTGTTTTATGTGAAAATGTGAATATGTTAGAAACTATTAGTTCAAACCATTTACGTATTTTATTTGTTTCGTTAAAATGATTTTACGTTTGTTATCGACAAAACATTAGAAGATCGTAAAATATAAATAAACGTTTTTACGGCTTACTTGTATTAACAGTATCAATTTTAATTCTTTACATCCCATATGGTATTTGAATTTAGACCTTTGACCCATTTTCCTTTGAGTAAATTACACTAATGGTCCTTTTGGTTTGCGTTGACTTTCATCTTTGGTCCTTTAACTTTTTTTTTCACATATAGTCCCTAACTCCGAAACCCTTAACACTAATGGTCCTTCGACCAAACAGATGTTATATTTTACCGTTAACGGTAAAATAGTCTTTTAACCTTTCATCTTCAACATGGCTTTATCCTGGAGACAAACTCGGATTTAGTAATACCACATGAAGGAAACCAAAACCCAATTAAACTTTCATTATTTTCCTTTTGAATCATATGCTAATAGTTTCATTCTTTTTTATCATAATCAAAAAAATAAAACCATCCATCAATCATCTTTACAAAAAATCTATCATCACAAAAACGAATAAAAATCTGGCCAACCATTCATCATCTGCATCATCAAACCCATTTATTATCACCATTCTTTCAGGGAGGTGATTTGCACACTTCCAAAAATGGACTAAAATACACCGTTGGTCCCTAAACTTGTACCAAAGCATCATGATGGGACAAAACTCGGCCTTTTCATCGCCACAGGTCCAAAACATGGCCTTTAAATGCCAAATTAGTCCTTTGACAAAGTCAAAGTCTGATTTTTGTTTTGTAGTCAAGGGTATTTTAGTCCATACACATTTATACTTTTATAACACATTTATATTTTACCCCTTCATCTTTCATCCTTGTCATCATCTCCCCAAATCACTCATCTCCCCAAATCATCATCTCCCCATTACAACAAGGCACCTGGTCCAATATTCTTTACACGAACAACTTCCACCCTCAAAACAATGAAATCTACTTGAATCTCTAATAATAATTTTTCTACTAACAAGTTTTGAAATGTATTTAATGGCAGTATGACAATCAACACAAGTCCTCAAATTTTTAAACACTTTTATCGAGTCCTACTATTTGGAGTAGCAAGAATCGCAAATGCAATAGCAAGTTTCTCACTATGATATGACAAGTTTTGCTCCTTTTGCTCATCTTCACATCATGAAGCACATAATCATCTTAGGGACGTAACCTTCTTCCCTCATCCTTTTGCAACTCCTCTAATAACTTTCGTGGATTCGTTTAATCTTGGATGTGACGTATCTCCCATTAAGAATGTATACACTTTTCTCTTAATTTGGTCCAACCGTCGGGTTTTGTTTCATAGGTTTTGTTTGAAGTGTGGGTATGAGGAGAATGTTTATCGGGTGGTGCACTTTTGGATTTGTATTGTAGGTATGGGAGGATGAGTGAAGCGCGTTATGTGTTTGATAGGTTGGTGGATAAGAATGAGGTTTGTTGGAATCGTTGATTGGTGCATGCAAGGAAGAGTGAGGAGATAGGCGATCTTGATTTTAGGAAGATGCGAGGAGGATTTTAAGGCGACCATTTTACTTATTCAAGTATTTTTAGTGCGTGTGCGACGCACGGGTCACTAGAACAAGGAAATGGGTTCGTGCTCATATGCTTAGAATGGTCTTAAACTTGTTGATTACATTGGTAACACGCTTGTTGATATGTATACTAAATCGGGGTAGCTTTGATGATGCAATTCAGTATTTGATAGACTAGTTAAACTGATGTTGTTTCATGGAATTCAATTCTAGCGCTTATGCACAACATGGGTTAGAAGTAAAAACACTAGAACATTTTGAGAAAATGAGGAAAAGCGGAATTCAACCGAATCGGTAACTTTTATGTGTTCTTATTGCTTGTAGTCACGGTGGACTCTTGGATAAAGGACAATATTATTTTGAAATGATGAAGAAATACAAATAGAACACGAGGTTTCTCATTATGTGACAATGGTAGACTTACTTGGTTGAGTGGTCAATTTGACCATGTGTTAAGTTTCATTAATGAAATGCCGATTGAACCGGCGCAAATGACTATATGGGTGCTTTACTTTGTTCATGCGGGATGCATAAGAATATGGAGTTAGGTGCTTATCTTTCTTGAGCAGCGCTTTGAACTTGATCCTTATGACTCTGTACCCGCATTTTGCTATATAATATGTTGGAAAATTTAGTGCACTTGTGGGATTAGTTCTCACCTTGTAATGGGTTAGGAGTGCAGGTGTACACCCATAAGGTC
This sequence comes from Chrysanthemum lavandulifolium, assembly GCA_022545495.1. NCBI lineage: Eukaryota > Viridiplantae > Streptophyta > Magnoliopsida > Asterales > Asteraceae > Chrysanthemum > Chrysanthemum lavandulifolium. Next base: position 222,544,354 of record CM040243.1, on the reverse strand, counting down.
CTGAACACCCTTACTCTAATAGTGGTTTGTATTGATAGTGCTCGGTTTCTCTTGACGGGCGGTGTTCCAGAGCGGTGTTTCCTTTGCTAGTGCTATGAAAGTCTTGATGAAATCTTGCTAAATAGCGATTACAAGCGCATAATGACCACGCTTTAATTGGTCATGTAACCACTAACGGCTATAATGAGGATAATTATGAGGCAATTAATGGGCGATTAATTCTCATAATTCCATTGACTAGCTCGGTAACCTCCTATAAATAGGAGATCGATTATGCATGAGATACACGTAAAACGATTAACACTTATAGCGAAGGGTTATTGATTTGTGCCTAGTTCAATAAAAGCATTTGGTCTTATCCAGTAGATATTCGTGTAACCCGGGCATTAGGGTCGAATAGTTTACTTTGGAAAGTGATCACACGATTCCAGTGATATCCGGTAACCACCTAGTGGTATTTGTTTTCTTGACTTGCTATTTGTTTACTAACGACATTGATTATCTAACCTGTTTGGGCTCATAACCCCAACATAATATATCTGGCGTCTGTAGGTAAGTGGAATGAAGCTTCAAAGTTAGAAGGTTTATGAAAGAAATTGGTGTTAGAAAAGAACCGACTTGGTTGGGTCGAGATTGAAAATTTTGTACACATGTTTGTGGCTAATGATGAAAGTCATCCTTTGAAAGAAGATATATATAAAAATTGGGGGGAAATTAGTGATAAAATTAAGGAAATTGGGTATGTTCCGGACACGAGTCATGTTCTTATGTATGTTGATGAGCAACAAAGAGAAGCAAAGTTGTAATGTCACAGTGAAAAGCTTGCATTGGCATTTGCACTTCTAAAGATGCCACCAGGGTCTCTTATCAGGATCAAGAAAAACATCAGAGTTTGTGGTGATTGTCATTCGGCTTTTAAGTATGCTTCATTGGTGGTTAATAGAGAGATAATTTTAAGAGACACAAACCGTTTTCATCATTTTTATGGTGGATCTTGCTCTTGTGGCGATTATTGGTAGCACAAATATTAAGCCCTAAAGCTAGTGTAGACAAGGTGAGTTGTAGATTTTTTTGTAAATCTATAACTTGAGTTCAATATAAAATCATTAGTCATGCTATTTATCTGACATGTCTTACATTAATTTTTTTACGGATGCACCATTTTAGCATAAGAGCACATTGATTGTTTAATTCTGAGTGCTGTTAATATTGCTTAGTAGTTGGTAATATCAATATGCATGAGTATGCTGAATCAACTTTTTGTTTATGGCCACTAAAATGTTTCTGACTTATTATTTGCTTATAGCAATCTAGATGAGTAGAAAATGATTTCAATCGGATCAAAATGAATGTTGGGGAGATGAATGATTTGGGGAGATGAATGATTTGGAGATATGATGACGAGGATGAAAGATGAAAGGGTAAAATATAAATGTGTTATAAAAGTATAAATGTGTATGGACTAAAATACCCTCGAATACAAAACAAAATCGGACTTTGACTTTGTCAAAGGACTAATTTACATTTATATAAAGGCCGTGTTTTGACCACACGGATGAAAAGTAGGAGTTTTGTCCCATCACGATCTTTAAGACAAGTTTAGGGACCACAGTGTATTTTAGTCCCAAAATGATTAGGACACTCAAATTTAGAGTGTCTCGACATATATCCACACACATTACTTTTAGTTATGTTCATCCTGTAAAAGTATAAATGTCTAAATACTCTATATTTGAGTGTCTCAATCATTTATGGGAGTGTGCAAATCACCTCCAATTCTTTTATCATCCGACCAACGCCGAACATGCAAAAAAATAAAAGAACACCATTAAAGAACAACCATCATTTAAAAAAAAAAAAAAAAAAAATAGTCATTAAATTAAAGGCTATTTCTTTTCCATAATCTATTGTACTAACATATATTCGTTTTGGTAGTATATTAAGCTTCCAAATAAAATCAAACAACTTATATCAACAACTACAACAAAGTTTCAACTCCACAGCTTCAGTCAACCACAAGAAACATTGGTAAGACACGCAATGATCTCATTCTCCACTCCATGTCCACTGTTCTTGTTGTCATTATAGCATAACCAATTGCAACCAACTGATACAGAACAAAATCAAATCACGTCATGCCATACAATGATTTCACCAAGTAACTAATTTGTATGGTTTAATTATTATTGCCCTATTAAGAAATACACACATTTCTTCACACTTTCTGTACATTTTCTTTGAATTGTATTGATAATGTGTTACGAAAACTACACTATCATAACTATAACCTCACTTATGACTTATTATAAAGCAATTCATCGTAACTAATAATATTGAACAATAAAAAATAGTTACTAAGCTAATCATCTCTAGTATTACATATTGTAAAGACAATGTGTGGATGTGATCAAAGTTGTTAATCACGTTATAGGCAATATGAACTATAAAATTCAATAATCAGATTAAATCAAACCAACTATCTAACCTCTAGATTAATCATTACAACTCAAACAATCATTTTCAAACCATATTCAAACACCAAGCATGTAGATACAACCATTAACTAAGTACTAGCATTCGTTTTTAGCTAAGCTAAAAATTTAACTCATTTTACCCATTAACTAAAACAGCCGAATCAAAAGGATTATATAGGAAAATTGATATTATCATCTTTACATTGATGTAATCACCTTCAACCAATTTAATCTGTTCGACCCACTTTCTTTTAAACTAAACTTTTAGTACATTTTATATTAATTCGACCCGTTAACACAAAACAGCCAAAACCAACAAACATTTAGCAAAGATAATAAGATTAAATCCATACCTCTCTTTCATCACACATGGGGATCTGAACAAGCACCATAGGAAAACTAGTATCATCCTCAATGTCATAACCATCATCTTCGATTTAATACCTTTCAACAAGTTATTTTTTTTCTTGAGTGAGTTGTGGGTTTTGGGTTTCTGATTTTTGTTCTTGAGTGTTGTGGGTTTTGTGAGTTGTGGCTTCTTTTTTATGTTTTGGATTTCAACAAGAAAGAAAAAAAAAAGTATAAGAAAAGTTGTGGGCGTGAGTATTTTTAAAGTGGACGTAAAGCGCAGTCAGTCCTAAAGTGTGTATTAAACTTTTGCAAATCCATTAAAACAAGATGAACAGACAAACATAATAGTGCACCCTTTGTTTAGTTCAGAAAATGTGTGTTTGTTCAAGTTTAACCCATAAAAACATGGTTCAAAATCACACTTTGCATATTAAATAGCAACCTATACCTTTGCGCATAACTGTGTTGGCACTTCTATTTGGGCTCACATTTTACTGTATTATAGAAGGCGTAAAACATAATAGTATGGGTGGGTGTGGGTATGCCATATGCATATGCAGAAATGGTAGTCGTTGTAGGATTATCAGCACAGAGCTGCAATCCAATCTGTTAGTAACTGCAGGAGGACACTCCTATCCAGTGAGCAAAAACTGATCGGATTAACGACGCTCATAAATAATGTATCAATATAGAATCAAAATCAAGACTAACAAAACAACAAACTATATGTCAAGACAACATTGAAGAACCAAACCAAATAGTTTCATTCACTAAATCAACTCTATAAACACATTACATCATCTAATCAAGGAACGAAAGTATGAAACAAGTAACATCCCAACCCTAAACCACAGCTCAAACAACCTGATTTCAATTCAAAAAACCTCTTCAACATCTCAATCTAATCATCATCAACTGATGGCTTTGAACCAGCAGCCTTCTTAGGAAGCAAAAGGTTATGAATGTTGGGCATAACTCCGCCATTCGCAATCGTCACATCACCAAGTAACTTACTCAACTCCTCATCATTCCTCACTGCCAACTGAATATGTCTAGGCACAACTCGAGTTTTCTTGTTGTCTCTTGCTGCATTTCCAGCCAATTCAAGAACCTGCATAAATATTACATAAATATGTTTTATTACAATTTCACCCAAAAATTAAAATTGTATACAGATCCCAAAATTACCTCAGCGGCAAGGTACTCAAGGACGGCAGCTAGGTAAACAGGAGCACCAGCACCGACACGTTCGGCGTATTTACCAGCTTTCAAAAAGCGAGCAATACGACCAACAGGAAACTGAAGACCAGCTTTGCTACTTCTTGATGTAGCTTTCTTTGCTGTTCCACTTGATCCCAATGTTTTCCCTCTTCCCGCCATTTGAAAATTTGAAATGTGTTTATGTGTGTGTGTGAATTGGTGTGTGGGTGTGAAATTGTTTATATAGTGGGTTTTTTTAGGTGGGTTTTGGTTTGGCCAATGGGAGTGAAGTGTGCGGATCGAGAGGGTCGGCCGTTGGATTGGATTGGATTACATTTGATCTGATGGTTGGATTGAGATTGTTGAGTTTGTAGAGGGTGTGTAGATGTTGATTTACCGAAATAGCCTTAACAAATTTCTTTTCTTTTACTCCGTATTTTTTTCATGTATAAAGAAAGCATTTGCACTTGCACCTTATAAGTTTTAGGCTGGACGCAGTAAAGAGGGTCAATCCCTCTTATTTTTCATGTCACGTCAGTTTTTTCTCTCCAACGACCTTCAGGTGATTGGGTTTCCAAGTAAAGACGACCTTTAAAACAAAAAACATACCCCACAAATATTCTTTTCTAATTAAATAACACACACATAAATGTTTGTAATTGTCGATCGGCCAGATGACCAAGTGGGGAGAAGATTGAGCCACAATCGAATACCTGCAGAAGGAAGATCGAGAACATCTGGATCGTATATCTCGATCGTATATCTCGATCGCCATTTATTATTGCGCCCAGCCTTATAAGCGTCATAACACTTTTTATAATATAAACAACCTTCTAAATTTTATTTTACAACGCATCACAAAAGATATCCACTCACTTACATAAAAAAGAACAAAAAAACGCATAACAAGATATGACGGAGATGACTATGGCACTCGTAACATGATGAGGCAGTCTAGTATAAAACTTATAGGGGCGTTATAGGTGCCAAAATGACACCTATAACAAATTTATCTCGGCACTGTATCGTGCTCTTTTAGTATTTTACTAGTTTAAATACCCGTAAAATTCACATGTATTATAACAAGAGGCAAAAAGAAAACTTAATATTGACTTGTATATTATATGGAAAACAATAAGAGGATAAAATAGTTTTTACCGTTTTAAAATTTAACTTTCTATAATTTAGATTCAAGTATATGTGAAATCAACTTATCTTGATATATATAGTAGATTGAAACAAAATGTGCATGTGGTATCCTATTTTTCACCCTATGTCAATACTAACCCACAACGAGATGTCATTGGCACCATATATTCCCAACCACAAAAATCTTTGATCAGAAAGTTTTGTGGGGCCCACAACGTCGTTGGCATGGTTATCATTTTGTGATCGGGACAGTAACTCTCGACAGAGAAATTACGACTAGTTGTTGCCTACGACATGTTGTCGGAATCATATCTTGCCGACAACAAGGCGTCGGCATGGTTAAAAAATTATCGCCGGGAAAAGTGGCGATTGTACTAGTGAGAGTAGATGGTTATCGTTCAAGACTATTATATGCCCAATACTTTTCGAGTTGCAAAAAAAATCAAATCCTAAAGTTCAGCAACGAAGATATTCGAAGATAAGAAAATAAAATGTTATTGATTACGAATGAACAACTTTCAATAAACATAAGGCCAATGATAATGGAAACTACAAATATTGTGGTTACCTTTTACATCGCCTTTCTCTTCCAAGACTACACCCAACCACAATTTGCTAATAAAGCGCACCACAACCGCAACCAAAAATATAACCATACAAAACAAACAAATAAAAACTACACACACAAAACAATTGAAAGTTGTGATTGCCTATCCAACCGAAACAATTGAAAGGTTGGAGATGACCGGTCACCAAGTCGGTTAAGCTAGTGGTAGAAATGTAGTTGCTATTGGGTTGGTTGAAGAAGTAACCGATCCATTAGCATTGGCCTAACCAAATCAACAAGTCATGCGATTCTCAAAGTATACATTAATTGAACGCATATATCGGTGAAAAATGAACATATATGTGACGTCAACTAAAAAACGACAATAAGGTTTGGTTGATAACTTCGTTAATATTTATTCCGCGTTATAGTCGTCAGGCTAACTTTCTTGGCCACCATAGCCAACCTACTCTTGAGCTTCGTATGTAGTAGCAACAAGGATTTGGTTGACAACTTCGTTGATATTTATTCCACGTTCTTTTAAATTTGGGAACCCATGGCTTTTTAAATTTTCAATACCCATGTTTCGTGAAGCGACACTTTGTTTCACTCATTTCATTTATACTTTAAGCGCGATTTCTATAATATATACTTCCTTGACCACTTTAAGACAGGATCGATCTTAAGAAGATCATTACTTATTCATCTGTAGCTCATATGAATCTGGTGACTATTGGTATGTTTAGTCTGAATATACAGGGTATTGGAGGAAGCATTCTCGTTATAGTCGCCAGGCTAACTTTCTTGACCACCATATCCAACCTACTATTGAGCTTCGTATGTAGTAGCAACAAGGATTTGGTTGAAAACTTCGTTGAATTTTATTCCGCGTTGAATTTTGATTGCTATACTCGGTGACCTGTTATAAGAGACACCTTGTGGTCCATCACAATATTACCATCCCAATAACATAATAGTCTAAAGGGTTTTTTTTTTTTTTTTTTTGAACTAAGGGACTATGTGAGTCTTATCTATATGAGTTACTTAATGAGAAAGAGTTAATATTTTTTGTCTTGGTGATATAGACCAACTAAAAAAATAATGGGTCTTATTTAAAAAATAAATAATACTATTAAATAGGTTTGTGGACCCAATTCTTTAACTAAAGGAAAAAAACACACTTTGATTGCATAATCACAAAATCCATGTTCGAGTAGTTTAATTGAAGAAAAAAAGAAAAAAGAAAAAAAAAATACTTTTTATCCTTTTTCCCTTTTGATGTTCTCTCCATCCATTATAAGTCATGCTACTCTTTATTCTTATGTGTTGTAATTAGTAAGGGTGTGTTTGTTTTTTGTTTTTTTTTTTTAAATCTTACTAACCTTATAATACTTATAAGGGAAAATGACGCAAATAGACCGTGCGCTCTGAGGCTTATCATTTTCTGGACCACTTTTATTTTTAATTTGATAATATACCGAGGGCAATCACGTCATCGGGCAACTCATCAAAATTTTGACAAGTGTCCGTGTGTGTGTAGTATTGTTTTTGGCCAACCAAAATCATTGGGCAACCGTATTTTTAAAAAGGATTTTTGGTCATTTTACATTACATAGAACGTACACAATTGAATAGTGAAAGTACATTACATATGTATTCAAAATCAATTTCCGCCGCACAAAAACATTCATAGTTACTAGTTTTCTCTGCTTTTGCTTCTCGCATAAAAACATTGTAACTAAGTTGTTTTCACAAATGAGACCGTCATCTTTGCCGCCCTCTTTCCTTGTATCGCCGGGTTATGTCACCGACTATAAAGGTACATTTGTTGAGTGCAACCCACATTGGATTGATCAATTTTTTTTTAAAATGTGGCCAAATATGGTACGTAAATATTTTTCTCGTTGTTTATTGTGCATTATTTATTTCCAATTGGTTATATGCTTCAACAAATCGTTGTTGTTATTCGATTAATACCTTTGATTTATCCTCTTTTATGTCTGTCTGATTCGTAATTATGTAGGGTATAATACGGTAGATGTCGTCTGTTAGGTATGTAACATAACCTCATTAAAAAATTTAGTGGCACTCTCTAGACTAATAAGGAGTGGTTTATATGCATCGTGATACGCAATTGTTTACGACGTTGGTATAGATTCCATCCATGGTCCGATTTAAATTGTTTTTTGTTGACTTTTTAGGACTATGAAGCTAAGTTAATCATTACCAAGAACCGAACTACTTTTGGTTGATAAAGCAAAAGTTAGACGCAAGACGCCGATCTTGTTTAGGAATACCGCTTTGGAAGATGGATTGATCTGTTGTTTTTGAACATGAAACGACATCATAGATTATATGCTAAGGAAACAAAGATAAAGTCGACGATTCTCACTATGATATGCCCTTCATTTTTACATTGAAGGGCATGCTTTACATTTTGGTCGTTGTGAGTTTTGTCTAATGACCGGTCTCATGGTTTGGATCTCTAAGCTTTGGGTTGTATACATCCGGTTCTCTAAATTTTCATAACAGGTATTTCCTCACAAGCAAGGTATATTCTAACCAACTTAGATGTTATTGGTGTTATCGAGGATGAAGAGCGGTTTCGACAAATATCCGATGAAGATGTTGTACGCCTTTGTCTTTGTTAGCCTTAGAGGTGATCTTTATGGGTCGTTTGTTGACATGCGAAGTGGATGATACATCGATGAGGTTAGTTGATAATCTAGATGATTGGAATGCTTTTCCATGGGGTGAGTATATTTGGACTCATTTATACGACCAACTTCATAATGTATTTGATAAGCACGCGGATGACCACCTTTTAAGATTGAAGAAAGATCCAAAGCATTGTCCAACATACACACTATCTGGATTTGTGTTTGGGTTTCAGGTATCCATTTTCCAACTTAACATTTTTACTGATTTGTATATAAGTTTATGTTTTATTTTCATTTTTTTTATTCTCATAGGTGTGGATCCTTGAGTCGTTTGAAAAATCTCATGCTTGGTGGATTAAACATCCAAATGTGATACCAAGAGCACTTGCTCGTCTAGAAGTCCATCTTTAAAAGAACCGATCGTTCGAACCTTTTTCAAATGTAAGCCGCTTAAACTTTGTTGTTATTTATTTATTGTTTATAGGTAAAAAGTAAACCTACACACAAAATTAGATGTTCCATTTCCACCTATCTAAGCACACAATATCTTATCGACTCGATTCTTCATCAAATGCTTTTTATCTCGTCTCGCTTTTCTTTTCATTCTACCTGAGGCTTGCCTTTGATGGCCAAATGAATTTCATAATCGCAATATTCTCAATCTTTCTCAAAGAAGGATGAACAATTGGATTAGTTGATTTTGTACACCGCAAATTAAGGCTATATGCTCCTCTCTACTTTTAAACTTCAATGTTGGCTCGCAATCACTTTACCCTTTCCAATATCGTGTTCAAGAACTACACCTTTCTCGCACGCTTTCACCAATCAGACTCTAGCAATAGGTTTGGGTGCGGGATAGGTCGATTGCTTTATGTTGAGCAATTGTATGGCAACCTCATTCTCGTGCTTATTTTGGTTTTGGTGTTGGTGTTATTGTGGTGCTTATAATTGTAGCAGATGTTGCCTCGGGCTTGAAATGTCCGAATTGGCAGTGGCTATAATAATACCGCAGCTTGTTGCAAAGAAGTGGTTACTTAAATACTATCGGTGGATGCGTAAACACCGCACCGATTCCCCCGCACCACTTCCTTATCCTTTTCTTCAACTGCAGCCTTTAAAGAATCATCCAGTACTGCTTCTTTACCTTCCATGCGTCGCATGAACTTGTACTCTCCAAAACACTTACCCTGTGCTTTGAACCTCTTAATTGTTTCAGCGCGAGTTGTTGTCGAATTTTTAAGACCACTGATCTTTGACTCCATACTTGTGAATATATCCGTCAATTTGAGATTGAGTTTCATATTATCCTCACCACCTTGACATGGGTAACCTGGTCCTAGAAGTGGATCATTGGAATTGTCATCATGTAGAAAGCCATTAGTCGTCAAATCATGTTGGTGTTCCAAACTACCCTCATCTATTCGAGATGTGTCTAACATTGCATCGCACCTAGCCCCGAACATCCATGTCCCCAAATTAGCCGCTTGTCTAGGATTCCTCCACATGTGTTGAATTGCAAAGAACTATTCACATTAGTAGTTGCCATTGGTTGGGTCGTTCTTACGTTTCCTTCCGCCGCCTCGCCAGTGATTTGGGGAATAAATATGTTATCACCAAAAGTTACAAAACACTCTTATAGTTTCCACAATCATCGAAACTAACTAGCGTGATTGCCCGTAACTAGCAAAGTGTTTTCAAGCTAGCTAGTAGTGGAAATATTATTTGCAAGTGATTGCCCAAAACTAGCGCTTTATGAATTTAATTACTTAATCCCTTATAAAATGGTGTCGTATGTATCCGAAAGTAATTAACTAAACCATATATTTTTTTGAACCATTACTCGAACTTTAGGATTCAACTACACCATCGATCCGAGACCTACTATACATGAGTTCCAATGTGCATGGTGGATAGATAGCCAAGATTTTTTCAATGACTACGCTCCCGCACCACGGTCGGGACCCAACATGCCTTTGTTGATACCTACTTTTCTAGGCTTGAAAAGTCACGGAACGCATGAAAACCGGTTTGAAAGTAAATTCAAAACAATGCAAGAGTGGAAGTAGTTCGAACAAAAGCCTTAAGGATCATGTAATTTCCGGTCTCGAATCGCCAAGTTTTTAAACTTGAGTGTATTATTCGTGTTCTCTTTATATTCATTATAATATAAGAATAGTAGATTCACTTATTTTTAACATCACCGGAATTTCCTAACACTTAGACCTTCATGTGTTCTTGCACATGATGAATCGGTGGTCTTGGTATTCCTTTCAACTAATCTATAGTTATTTCTCACGCCATTGTTTATTTTTAGAAATTTCATGCATATTTTTTACAGACAAACTTGATTTTGAGTCACATTTTCCAAACACAAGGACTGCCTTTTCCGATTCACTTAACAACATTTATCTCAAACCGATCGACTTGCCGAATCGACGTGGACGTTGCTCGTGTTAATATTTCTTCTTTGCATTTAGTTGTATGGCGTTATATACAAATGTCATCACGCTAGTCTGCTCCGAGTATCTTCTTTTAGAGGAATTGAGATTCGCGTTGGCGAGGAAGAAAGGTTACAGTTGAAGAAGAGAAGTCGAATGTCGAGGCCAACATCTTAAGGTCGGAAGAGGCTAATAGGTTACGGTTGGAAGAAGTCGACATGTTGAAGTTGGAGGAGGAGAAGAAGAAAAACGACGCGCTTATGAATTCGTCACATTTTCAAAAGGCTTTAAGTCGGTTACCACCCGACAAGAGGATTCTCATGGAACGTGTTTCGCCACAAAACAATCTGCAAGTTAAACGGCGTAAAATAAAAAAAACACGGTCCTAACATGAACGACCCAACTATTGTTGAGGAGCTTAACAGAGTGAAACCTTGGGTAGAGGTATTGTGATACTTTTTACGAACTTGTCAATATACTTGCTTATCAATAATGCTCTGTTAAACTAATACATTGAACCTGTTTTCTAGGATCTAAGTAGATGGTTTAATTTTTTCGAAACTCTTTGGCTATGTGATGAGATTTAAGAATTCCTCTGTGATCCTGATAGACACCGGTGTAAATTTCCATGGTCAGATGATTATACTGTAGACCGCAATTTCTGGCTTCGCTTAGTTTGTTTAGACCCTGCTAGAAAAGGTTGGCTAACTGAGGAGGTTAGTTTATATACCCATTCTTATTCAGATTTTCTTTTTTACCCTGTTGTTGATTTTCACCATTTCTTAAATTGGTATTTTATTTGCGGCAAATACGCAGCATATAGACCTATGGGTTGACTACATGTGGCACGCACGACCTCGAATGCTAATCTGGCGATGGTTAGTAGTTACTTTGTTCATATTCTTCTTCAAAATGGCATGCCCGTGTTTTATGCGCAGACGGACGAGGTATCCCATGCCCCGGAATGATGTTGAACATGTAATACATTTACTTTTCATTTCCTCTTATTTTTACCATTTACGGTCACTCAATAATCAGGTAGTTCATGATAGCAACTTTAAAAACGGCATCTTTTAAAGTATGAACAAACTTGATATTTGTCCCTCAAATCATAAACTTTCCTTTACGTATTAACAAACTTTATCCACAGCTTTTGATCTATCAGCAGTTCTTCCATTGCCACTAGTCGTGGTTTCTGTTAAAAGATGCTATTTGATGCATACTTTGGATAATTCGTCCAACAGAACCAAAAAACCAAAAAATCCTCCCCTAAATTTGATAATTACAATCCAAATCATCAAGTTTCTTCTTAGGCACAAAATACCTTATTTTTGATGGTGCTTCCAAAGTGCTATAATCAGATGCTCCATCTCGAATCGAACCATAATCGGCGCTTTTTTTGTCGATTCGCCATTCTCTTCTTTCTCCTTTGAATCTTATCCTTGATCGCTAAAAGGGTTTCAAAATCGCAATATCTTTTACATTTGTTAACCCTGGCCTCCTTATCGCTACGAACCTCTTACCCCGGTCGCTACTTTCTCGATTGTGTCATCCTGAGAAGCGGTTATTTGTTGTATGCCAGTGATCTTAGACTCCATTGTAGTACATTTATCCGTCAATTCCTTTATAAGTGTTGAACCTAAGACCTTGATAGATCTTTGAGCGCTCGTGAATCGTTAGTAATGTTTATGTAATCACAAACACACTAATAGAAAGTCTCTATTACTTGTATTCTAAAGCGGAAAACAAACACAAGTAACAACACAGATAACTAAGAATACTTTGATCCTCTATGGATCTTTCAATAATACTAAAAACTTGTTTTTCAAACTCGTACATCATACATACTAATGTGTTCCTTTTATAGATAAGGAACCCTAAACCATTTCACAAGAAACGTATAATCATAAAACTAAAAGAAGATATACATTATCACTTCCTAATAAAGCTCATGCATATACTAACTAACTATAAAATACGCGGAATAACTATATCCGCAAAAACAAGCTACACGGTTTTACTACTTCCGAAAAAACACTTCTTCAGCAGAATACATGAACTTCAGCAGAATCCGTCAGCAGTATCTTCAGCAGAATTCTTATTTAGAGAATTCCCAACAATAAGTTTCTCCATGCAAGCTAGTAGTTGGAACACTTTTGCACTCAAATCTTCCAACCAAGTTATTATAATTTTTTTTACACAATGTTATTATTATTATTATTATTTGTTATTTATTTGTTTATTTATTTAATGTTTCAATTCATTGTTTTTTTTTGGTTTTTATTTTATTTTATTTTATTTTGTTTTTTGACACTAAAAGGTCCAACATCAAAGCCCAAAAAATGCTAGTGCTCATAAACATAGTAGTTATAACTTATAAGTGTAACCCAACCACAAAAACATGATATCCACTAGCAGGATTTAACAAAAAGAACAAGCGGTTGAATCATACACACTAGCCGCATAAGATTTCCAATAGCGAGACTACCTTTGTTACAAAGTTTTGAAAAACATCTTGAGACTTGAGACCAAGTATGCATGAAATTTACAATCCAAAACTAGTTGATTTAAAGCCTTGAATGACTAGTCGAGCCTTCAACGTAGTTCTAGAACGCAACAGCCTTCATACTCACCTTCGATGGTGGAATTCGCCATAATTGTTTGCGCCTTACACCGCCATGAGATAAGTCTGCTTTCCAAAACCGAGCCCTCCATTTGTAATCGTTCGATCCCATCAAGATATTGATTACCCTAGCAGCAGTTATGGTAACACAAGCGTAGTTAACAGTTGGAGCAACATATCGTGAACTACATAAGCGGATGAGTTTCCCAAAGCGTAGTTTCTATACAACCCAAGACTGTGAATGAAAACGTTCTCCATTATCTAAAACGTCCATTAGTAAGTAACATATTGCTTACCACCGAAGCTATGTCAACAAAGACATACAAACACGACAATTGTATTCTTGTATTTACCTTTGACCACATAAATAAAAGTCACTTTTATTAATTTCGACGTTGACTAACTATATCCTAATACACAACCAACTTTCTTTTAGGTTTTATTCCTCTCAACGAGATCATAAACACCGGTGTCTTGCCCAATTTAACATACCTACAAGAGTGGTAACATTCAATGATAAGCGGCGACACGCGTGACTATGAGTCACGTATGTATGGTATGTCCGTCTTCTTATTATAACCCACTACTTGTTTGTTATAATTTGTGACTGCACACCATGCTTCTTATAACCAACATATATAATACAATTACGGACAACACATACATAAATAAAGTTATACAAGAATTTGTTATACTTTGTGACGCATACCTAATACACCATGCTTGTGAGTAGTTGCCCATTATTTGTGTCTAGTTGCCCAAGAACAAATTTATTGTTGGCCAAAGTTTCTTGGGTGTTGTGTTGTAGCAGTTTGACTTTGAGTTTTGTGCACATTAGTTCCCTTCAAGTACATGCAACTATGTACCACCATCATTTCCTTACATCTATTCACCATTAATAAACCGTCCTTCTTATTTGAAATCTCAATTTTTATTTACCACAACCAACAACATAGTTTCTCTTAAACATTTGTTATACTTACTTGTCTATACTCTATAGTAGTAACATCAAACGAATACCACAACCAACAACAAATTATCTAAAATATGTGTACATTAACTAGAACCAACCAAAAATAAAGTACATAAATTTGCTTGCTTCCGTATTTTAACAATTTATTTTCCTGATTTTAATTTACATTGCGTCCCGCACATATAATACGATATAGGAAATATTTACTTAGCTAGCAAGCTTGATTACTTTTAATTTACAACTGCACATAAGGTTCATGATTTAATAGGGCCACATATGATTTAGTTGCCCATCGTATGTATGTGCTTGCCCAAAAACAATTAACTTATTAGACACAAGTTTCTTTGTGCCTTTTTTGTGCAATAGTTAAAGTTGAAAAATTAATGGACTAGTTCCCTTCAAGTACATGCCACTAGCTACCACCATCATTTCATTACGTCCTTTCCTCATTAATAAAGTTTGTCTTACTTATGTGCATCCGGGTTTTTTACAAAATATCCATTCAATATTGAAATAGCACAGCCAAGTGCACACTTACTCAGACTTTATGATATAAAAGTCTGAGTTATATTATGGTAGTGTATTATTACATAAAATATAAAGGATATGTACATCTAATAATAGCATATGTGTGTTAGTTGATGTAACCAAAAATTAATCAATATAAACCTGTTTAATGGCGTCTATTTACAAAACATACTCAATTAATATTTTTTCTAACCCAAGGGACGTAAATTCTTTTGCATTTGGAACTAAACAAAATTTAAACTGGTTTAGTTGCCCCAAACCGAAACTAGTTGCCCAAAATGGTTATCTTGTGGCTGTGAATCGGTTGAGTACAATGAAGCTTCATTAATTAAACTTGGCCTAATGTGCAATTACTTGACATGACTCAACTATTCACCACTTGACTATCCACATTAATTCGTCTTCAATTCAAAATAAACTATATGTCACCCCACCCCGCTTTTCCCCCACCCCATCCGGGTTATATAAACGGACAACATATATCCCAATATCATACAACTTTTGTCGGGGACACACACTAGCCACAACACAATTTACTACAAAAGAAATGAATAACTTACTTAAAGACATGGTTAACAACGTGTTTGTGCGTGACAATGAACGTGACTTCAAGTTCTTAAGTGACATGCATGCAAAGGTGATCGACCTAACTCGTCGTTGCAATCGTGAGGCCGAGCAAATCAAGCGATTGAGTGCGTGGTTGGGTCCGAGCTTGCCGGTCTTGCTTTGGAAATCTGCGTGCAATTCAGACGAGGAGCTTGAGAAAATAGGACCCGATGAGGCTAATGAGTGAGACTTAGCTCCAAGTTCTCAAAAATATCCTTCGGCAAAGTCACAAAAATTATTAATCCTCTACTCCTACCTTGTTATGTGGTCTCTCTCACGCTCGTGATTGTCATATTTTGTGTTTTGGTATCTTCATGAATGTCGTTGCTACGTTGATGTATTTTATTATCCTTTAATGTATTGAAATGAAATCTATTATGAATAAAAATATTTCGAAACACATGTCAAATGTTCGAACGTTGTTTATGAATCACGAATAAAAAACATATAATACTTTTGAACACATATATAATTTACAACATGACACTAGATATCATATTTAATCCGGCTTGAACAAACAGCTTTATTTCATCAATAATTTGGTGACAAACGTGGTTATTTCGATTATATAATACTAACATTTTTCTGACAAGCCTCTTACAAGATCACCCGTCTATTTATTTTAATAGTTTATGTTATTCTACAGGTCAAACTACCAGTTGTTCTAGAGCAAGCAAACGTTTTTGATAAGACTGGAATACATCCGAATGACTATAAGATTTCATTTAGGTTAGCCGAAAACGTTCCTAAGCAAGGGGATTTTTGGTGATTGTGGTGTGTGGGTTTGTATATTTTTATATCGATTGGCACATGGTCTATCGTTGCACGTTGATGATCCCGTTGACGTCGCGCTAGCATATCGCGAGAAGATGATTCAGTTTTTTTATAAACATAGATTTTATCGTTTGTACTAACAGTTTTAAACTTATCTCCAACAACACTTTCATTGTTTTATCATGCACCATCTATTGATATATTCATTCACACATAAGTCATTAATGACTAGACAATGGATTCATAACAACTATTTACTACACTAAAGACACTTATAACATGCATACATAAACCAATAATCATACAATACCTTGCATGCAACAACCTTGTGTACGTGTAACATTCATCCAAAAACAATGGAGACAGATAGTAAAAGTATGTACACATTTTACATCTAAATTTGTTGTACAAAGACAAATACTCTTTCTTTTAAAACTCCACAACTCAGTTCATTTATTCTTCATTTGACGTCCATTTAATCATGACATTTGGCCGTCTATTCCAAGAAAAATTTAAAAGGGCCACATAGCTTTGTCAATTAATTTATTCCCACATATCATTACACAAATACACTACACATAAAAACTTATAACAAATTAACCAAAATTTACCTATCACTATTTCCATATTAAAATAAACGGATCATAGTTTTCATACTATTAATAACTACATTATTAATAGTAAAATAATAATACAACCTTTCCTAATATATATCAAATCTTCATCTAGATCACATTTGTACACAAGTCATAATGCCAATCTCCCAACCTCCCTTTCATCAAAAATGTCTTGCTAAGCCTCCAGCTGCCTTATTTGATTTCAAGCCAAGGTATGCTGCCATTACCTTTCGTGATTGTCACTTGCCTTACTAGGTTTTTGTCCATACTTGCTAATCTCATTTGTATACATTTATTTACCTTTATTATAGGAGTACTACACGCTATGTATCTGAGAATCTTGTAGTTGAGATTCACTATGATGGTGAGTTCATTCGGTTGCCCAAATTAACTTACGCGTATGGGCGCACCCTTGTGCAAACGTTCAGTAAGTCCACAAGGATGAACTTTAATCAAATGCTTGACTTTTTGGCCAACAAGTTAGAGTGTGAGATACGGGCTTTGTATTTATGTAGGCCACTATTTGCTCTTTTAACTGGTTTGACAGTTGTTAAATGCGATAATGATATTAAAAGGATGTTTGAACTTGCCGAGGAATGTGGGTTGATCGGCTTGTACATTGCACATGCACCTGATAACTTAGCATGTTTCTATTATGATAACCTAATTGTGGATCTTCTTGATGAGCCAACGCGTGCCAGGATAGCAATACATGATGAACTTGTGGAGCTTGCTACTTCTAATTATGCCTCTGATATTGCTGCATTTGAGGAGGAAGAAAGGCGGTCACCTCCAATAAGAAGCCCTCCGTTCCAAACTAGAAGTCAAGGAATTGAATGTCAAGGAAAGAATCTATTCATGGATTTTTTGGCTAGCGAAATTGTTGATGCGACATTGGGTTCGATGACGATGAATGGTACTATGGGGTATTTCTTGGGTCCAGATCTATGGAGGTTGGGGCTTCTTCTTCTTCCGTTATGACGCTTCGGTCATAAGGTCTCTAGAAAACTTATGCAAGGAGGCACCGCTTTCAAACACCAAGATCGGGCTTACTGAAGTTCAAGATGTCGAGGCATTTAAAGGCTCTAACAAGAGACCGCCGTCGAGGAGGTGCGGATTAAAAGCAACTTGGTTTTTAAGTAACGGAAGGTTGGAGTGTAGGTATTTTATGCAAGATGCTCATGTTGCCGATAACGTTTAAAAATGGGTGTTAACATAACTTAAAACTCAAAATAGTTTCTCTAGTTTAGCCTTTTTGTAAGCGACGTTATGTAATTGTTAAACATTTTTTGTTGGTGCTTCTTATGATTACCAAAAAAATGTTCAACAATTACATAAAATTAACATGCGATGTTTTTGTGTAACCATCCGCTTTGGGGTTATCGTAGTATGCACTGCTTTTTTTTATCTACGTTCGTGTCCGCTTACATAATATCGTGTATGAATGCTTTATAGTATGATGTGTATCATGGCAACCTTGATGGGGCATCTCTGTTTTAGGATAGCAACCCTATAGGGCAACTTCATATATATATATATATATATATATATATATATATATATATATATATATATATATATATATATATATATATATATATATATTTATTTTAGATAACTAAACAAAGTAGAAACTTATCGTATAGGGCAACTTCATTTTATTGGGGGACTGTAGATAATTTTTTTTGCCTTTCAATAGTCAGCATTTTTTGGTGGGTGTACACGTGTTCAACTATGTTTTGGGCACGTGCATGGTAACTATCTCTTCCTGCTTTAGTGCTTTATCCAGCCTTGTTAGTATTGACCCACTTTCACCTCAAAAAATAAATAAATAAATAAATAAATAAAAACAATAAAAAAATTGTATTTGACAGTTTTGCAGCTTGATTATACAGTTTGCATCTTGTCTATCTAGTGTTTGGATTTACCCATTTTTTGCTAACTAAATAAGTGCTTGCATTGGCATAACATAACAAATACATAATACAATTTAGTCTACATATATTATGAAATACAACATATAACGAGAATAGGTCGTGGCTCACTTGTTCAATGACGAGCACGTCATTACCTAGGTGTATTAATTGCAGCTTGTTCAATTGCTCGGTCATTTTTAGGTGGTTCACTTGTTATTCGACTTGCAAGTGGTTGGGTTTCTTCATCACTAAGGTCACTCGGTTCTGTACACATAGAATCATGAATTTCATCAGCTGTTGATGTAGTCTCACTTCTACCTCTGATACTCACTGAACCACCGCTAGCCCCATCACACCATCACACCTTCACCTCTACGAACTGCAGTTATTTTTTCCCTGCTAACAAGTACACCACCAGGTCTATATGCATCAACCCCACAAAGAGTATTGTTGTCGCTTCCGTAAAAATTCATTGGACAACAATACCACATGATTTCTCTATTCGGTGCACGCCTTGCATCTAAGGTCAATCATACTTGTTTTCTCTTTCCATCCTGCAACCAATGCATACCATTTTCTCAACCGGTTTCGATGTTATAACGAAAAGAATAACATTCACGGTTTATATAAGAACGTCTACTAGCATAACCATCTGTATTTTTCCTCTTCATTTATTACACTTGAATGGTGTGCCATACTAGTTGGTTGGAGAATTTAATTGAAGAGTAACACACACTGCTTTCTAAAATATTCAATTACCTTGTGACTAGTCAAATTAAAGGTCACCAACATTGTTATAGCAGAGTAACCTTAGAAAACATGTAGTAACAACATGTTTATATTATTTGGTCTTTAGCACTAGCAAGACTAACATGTAATAACATTTTAAGTCTTAATTCAAACCTTAGACAACATGTAGTGACAACACGCTTATATGATAAATTGTCTTCAAGACTAGCAGCTCTAACTTTAACTAGCGCTTTTAGTCGTTAGTGTAACAACCGAAGATACATGAGGGACCTAGAATGACAAACACTTAAACCTTTTATACCCCATACACCCACCATCGCTTTATGGTCCCAAGTCCCAACAATCAACATCCCCACATTCCTTGTTATACACTAGGTCACTTTCAGCGAAGAATCCAAATAAAAATATACCGTTGTACTTTTCATCTATTTTTAGAAACAAATCCAGGTTTGTTGTACTCTCCCGTATATACTTTGTTACCGTATTCGTTCATATATTTATACATGAATATAATTAACTGTGCACTTTTATATTTTATATTCTATTAGTAAATTTTTTATTTAATTCAAAGTTATTTAAATTGTTATTAGGGTTTATGTTTTATAGGTATGCTCATTATACCCCTTTAACTCTAGTGGTTCATTCTAATTGTTAGGGTTTATGTTTTATATGACATGTCGGAAACCAACATCATGATGTTTTTTGTGTCGCTTACTTGATACACTTTGTTTGTTTGAAACGTTACATTCCATATGCATATTTTAATAATGACTTGCATTAACCGGTAAACAGTCCACAATAACAATGTTCCAAAGATTTATTCTTGAAACAATGGAGGCGGTATTCTTTCGTAATAGATCATGAGATGCGTGCACAATTAAAGGTGACCATAATATAATTATTTAATGAAACCGTGGCTTTTATTTATTCAAATATTTTACATCCATTTGCCAAAGCCTAGACCCACATTTCACAACAACAATCAAACTAAAATTCAACACAAGATACATGACTAGAAATAGAAATACCAACATAAACAAGACATCGTCACCGCTAAGACAACAATTAACCGAATCAAGACACCATGCCTTTCAAGAATGATGAAGCTCAACTTCTTCATTACATTGACCAATATCGCTGCGAACGCCGGATCTTCGGTTTGCGCTTGTTAATTTCAAATACTTTCCACACAAGATTCAAATGGGTATAAAAGCTCCAACTCTCCAATAACATAATCCCTTTCACCACACGCGTTCTCGATTTCTTGAGCCTTCTTCATCAACTCGCTTCATCCACTATGACAACAATCACATCCCTTCGAAAATGAACAATCATCATATCTCTAACAAAACTAGATCCCGCAACACCGCAAGTTCTTCACGTAATGGCATAGGTGTAGTCATCCTTTTTCGCTTTTGTTTTGTATGTTTTATTTTTCCCCTTGATTGCTATGTGTGTGCTTTAAATAGAAGGTTTAGTTTAAGTTATAATATAATTAGTGTTGTGTCAGTGTACAAAACTGATGCGTCCGTTGAGTTGACAGCCACCCTAGCATTTTGTCTACCACAAGAAGTAGCATTAAATGACCAACCTTTCACACACACGCCTTTTCATTTTCCCACTTTTTTATTATTACATATACTGCAGTTTACTACTATTAAGATTAAAAACGAAACCACGTCAAACAAATTACATGTATATATAAAACCAGGAGTACAAAAAAATATAATAAATTACAAATAATAATAAAATAAAATAAGATAAAATTGGAAACGTAAGAATTGCCGGATTTACCTTCATTTTTTATGGACACTTATTCATATTCTATGCTTACTTACTTGCAATATGTAACTTTTTATTGTTTTATTTTATTTTATTTTTTTATTTCTTTTCTTTTTTCTTGCACTTTGCAGGTTTGATTTTTTTTGGGCATAACAATACAAGAAGAGGGAACTTGGCATAAATTTATTTCAAACGTTGACACATTAAAAAATGATTCGCTAGGTATATTGTATGTTTGATTTACCCAAATGTGTATTTTTTTTACTCAAATAAATTTGTCAAGTTTTGTAACTAGTTGGCCAGTTTACATGAATACACGTATTACTAATAAAATATGATTGAATGCAAATTATATCCACTCAATCCCCACCCCTTTTTTGCACACATCACAATTGGACTAAAAGTACTATCGTAGTTGCCATGAGTACACTATTTAGTTGCCCAAAGTACCATTTGCTAGCTATGCACTAGCAAAGTCGTCATAAAAATAGTTTAAAAAAATAGAAATATGTAAATTAAATCCAGTGAAACCCCAGCCCCTTGTTACATACATCACCACTTGACTAAAAGTACTACTACGTAAACTAGTTGCCATGATTACACTATTTAGTTGCCCAAAGTACCATTTGCTAGGTATGCACTAACAAACTAGTCATAAAAATAGTTTAAAAAAATAGAAAGATGTAAATTAAATCCAGTCAAACCCCAGCCCCTTGTTGCATACATCACCACTTGACTAAAAGTACTACTATTTAAACTAGTTGCCATGAGTACACAATTTAGTTGCCCAAAGTATAGTTGTCATGAGTACACAATTTAGGTGCCCAAAGTACTATTTGCTAGCTATGCACTAGCAAACTCAATCATAAAAATATTTGAAAAAATAGGAAGATACTATAAAAAACAAATTGTGGGTGGGTAGTTATTTGGTGTGATCCACTTGTCCATTGGAAACAAACAATTGTCATAACTAGTTTGTCAGAAATTTCGTGTCTATATATGACGCTATGTAACAAAAACAGTTTTTGGTATCTCTATTAGTGATAGTATTAGAAAGGAAAACATAACGATGTCTGCTGGCATGGTTTTATGTGATGAATTACCAATATTTGGTGGCTCAAAGTTGTTAAAAGATATTACGATCGCGTACTACAGAGGTGAATTGGAAGTTGCTTTACGTGATGAAGCAGATCATAGGAGGAATGCTGTTGAAATTAGGGGCCGTTTCAACCGTAGACAACAAATGATAGCGGAAGTGGAGATTTTATGCGGTTCGGATTGTTGGTTGCCAACTATTAATCACCTGTTAAGGATGCAAAATGACGATCTGGTTGAGAGTTCCAAACTTCAGATTCTTGGTTTAGAAAACATGACCGTGTTAAAGAGTGAATGGTTTAATTGAAAAGTTGGAGTCAATGGAGATTTGATGTGCTTTGTATTAATTACATGGAAGTCACGCCTTTTGTTTATTAGGGGATCGTTGTTACATTTTGGAGTCACTTATCTCATCTTTGTATAGTCTGTGTATGTCATGTTAACCTATGGATGTGATCCTTTTATGTTACTAGTATATATTTGTTTGCGTAGTTATTCAAACTGTAATGTAGATAGTAAGTCACTTTACAAAATAAAATTTTTACTAATAAAGTAGTAATATGAAGATGAAATTTTATTTAGTTAAAAAAAAGTCATAGTGTGGGTGGGTAACTTGTTTGGGGAATGCAAACCAATGAGACGATTAATAATGGTAGTAAGATTTTTGTGTCTCGATAATAGAATATGATGACGTGTTGAGTTACATGCTTATTTATATGTTAGAATAATAACCCTTATCATATCATTAAAAAATTAAATAAATACAAAATTAAAAAAAAGACATAATTTTAACAACAAAGTTGGGGATATATGCGCCAAAAATTAGTAACAACGCTAAAAGTGTTAAAAAGTAAGTTTTAGTACAAATTAATTTGGATTGAATTGGGATACAAACTCGATTAAGAGTTACAATCTGCCGCCGCGAAGGAGGCTAAAGGTTTTGAACAAATTCATAAGTCCATTCATATGTAAATCCTCAACCACTACTAACGCCGATCTAACCACGCTAACGTCGTTGTACCCACTCCTAGTGTCGCAATAACCACCGCTAGTTTCCTCACAAAAGCAAATTTGTTTGTGTTTACGTAATCATTTATATTCAAATACCAAAAGAGAGAAAATCATGTAAAGATTCACGTTCCTTCCCAAGTAATTTTATTTAAAATATAGCGAAAGAATAGTAGGAGCTTAGGCACGTGCCTACCCACAAAACAGCTTAATAAAAATTAATGATAACGCTGCACGAGCGAAGAAAATCCTCGCTATAAATACGCGAGGTAAATCAAGGGAAAGTCCAAAAAGCAAAAAGGAACCATTCCTTCACCTACAAAAATATTTCCACCGCAACCGGCAACCGGAATATTTTAAAAACCAAGAGAAGTTGAAGATGTTATTCGAAAAGATACGAGATGGTACACAAGACAAAAAAGAATACATACGGACGTCAACAACAACTCGTTGCCCACGCACGGCCGTTTCCAAAAAGCCCATACACAGCCTAAACCTTTACCCCCCAAAAAAAAAATCGCAAAATTGATGCTGCGACAACTGAAACATGTTCTAAAATGACTACTAATAACAGTTAGTTGTTCTAAAATGACGACTAATAACCCATCTCCGCGAACATCCACAACACACCTTCACCCAAAACCCATGTCCATTCAAGTTGTAGTCTCGCCAGACCATATGCATACCAAAGGTGGGAGTTTAAACCTAGCGACTCTCATTAGCAATATGGGATCTTGAAAAGTGCATTTCCTTCAGAACCTTGGCTTTCGAGAGCGGAAGAAGGAAATAAATCATGGGAATTAGGTCATGGGAGTGACAAAATATGTTCGCAGATGGTCCCGTAGGAAGAGGCGACAAAGGAAGTTAGGGGCAACGAAATCGTAAACCACCCTCAACTAACAAGAAACTTCCCTAAGAAAGTCAAACAACCGAGGATGAAAGCTATGCCTTCTTCCTCTCACAGTGCAACCAACCCCATTCAAGTGTCGTCTACTAATTCAGCATATTCGGTTGGATAGACCGGGTCTATGGAAAAATGACCACTATGGGAGCCGGATAAAATAAAACCGCGCTGGGGTTGGGAAGCTACATTACCAAAGGCCCTTCCCCACTCACGCAGGGGCGATTTAGACGGAAACCCCGAAAGGCCCATTGAAGTTGAAAGGCCTATCTAATTCCTGGGAATCCCATGGGTTGAATACTGGGCCACGAGGAAGCAAGCCACCGAACTCCTTCAAGAAAAGGCTAAAAAGCAAAATACCCGCACCGGAAAGCCAGCCGAAAAGAAGAGTGTCGACAATACACAAACCGCGTGCGTGAAAAGTCGCGTACCAACGCTAATGTACTTGTCATGCTAGTATGATTGTGTGGGATGAATATGTAATATTCTAGAATGTCTTCGTAGGATGTTTTGTATTAGATTAGTATTGTAAGTATATTTATCTTGTACAAGACTTAGTGTATTTTGTAAAGGACTCCTTGTCCTATTAAAGGAGGTCCTAGGTTTGAGTTATATATAAGTTTGGTGATATCTAGAGTCGATACACTTCAAGGTTGTAAACGCCAATAGTATTCAGAGTATTCGTGTATTAACAACATATCAAGGTGTTTAGTGAGAATAACTGTTCGTTAATTATTATTCTTCTTAAGGAGTACTAGGTTGTGTTCGTTTAGTCACCTTCTATAGTAGATCCTTCGCTAAACTGGGATTTAAAACAGATTTTTATGTTAATGGACAAAACAATTTTAAAGACCATCACTCATTCTAAAAACATCAACGTCTTCACTTGGATTATTTTTTAAAGAACATCTTCACAACGGCATTAGGTTATCAGGTGTGTAGAATGACATTCGTTTGAGTGGATTATTTTGAGCTTTATACGACGTTTGTAAACATAAAAAAAAAATGCTACACTGCTTTTATGCGCGATTACTTAAATTAAGTTACAACTGCTAGTTGTTTTTTACTACTGCTTTTGGGGCTGAATAGGGACGATCGTTTACCATTGCTTGTAGTAAACTTACAACTGCTAGTTAATTTGTACTAGTGTTAAATGTTAAACCTCTATTTTTGGAAGTGTGCATTGTCTAAAGTTGGTAGTTATTAGTAGGTTGTAGAATACGAAATGTACGTATAGAAGGAGTCGTGGGTTTATAAAAGTAGTCCGTATGGAAAATAAGTTGCCCTAAGAACAAAATTAGGTTGCCAAAATTATTTTGGGTAACAACCGCTTGTTGCACTGATTAAAAAAATGGATAATGAGATAATGTAAGAGATGAAATAGTAAATACGTTGACATACAACGCTTGATACTGCATAACCAACTACATATTACGATTACTACATGGTAATAACTTTCATTGTTACATATTATATAACCACTTGATTGATAACATTCATCGACTACGAAAAATCTAAACAATCCAATGCTTCCTTCCCACACGCATACATCGTACTAAAACCACAAACCTTCATTCCCATTTAGCTCGATCCGTAACTTCACCGAACAAACTGTTGATAATGGCATTGATATATCATTAACCAAATCAAGTGATAATGTTTAAAAGGAACATGAATAGAATGGTAAGTTATAAATAAAACATACTATAGACAAGACCGTTAGCCTTAATAGTTTTTATTAGAAGTGATGGTCATTCACATTTAGGAACTTTGTAACGCGTGTTAGATATCGTATTAGAATAGTCAACGGGCTCGTGGATTGGACTAAGCTAAAAGGCTAGAAGTTATGTTAAGCTAGCCTTGCATAAGTTGTCATCCAATCCAAGTCCAATCCAAGCCCATCCCAAAGCCCATTAGGGTATATGTAAGAACTATAAATACCCTCAAAGTCTCATTTGAGGGGTGTGCTTGAAAGTGTGTGTGTGTGTGTGTTTTCTTTGGAATATACAACATCTTGTGTTCATCTCTCTCTACACATACACGGTTTTATAACATCAAGTCACCATCTTTCTCTTAATCTTTCCTTCTTTATTTCTACGCATAGTTTGTGTTTGGTTTCGTGGTTCACGCTTAAGTGTTTAACGGGTATACTTGTGTTTGGCTAGCTTGGTAAAGTGATAAGGTTGATATATCTAAGGTCCTACAATTGGTATCAATCGCCTAACAATGGTTTAGGAGTGTTTGGTGAAGTTTTTGTGTTGTGTTACGCGTAGCTCTCGTTCTCAAAATTTGTCTTGCTTAAAACTTTACTTTTTGCACTAAAATCTTCAAGATTCTTATGGTTTGAGGTTGCTATAGTGTTAAGGAGTCTAGTTTTTAGAAAAGTTCAAGCTTTACGCTTTTCAATCGCTTTAAACTTGTACGCTTTGCTTTGTTCGCTTTTACGCATAAGCGAAACAACACTTTAGGTGATTAAGGTCAAAACTTTTGTGTTATTTGAGTGTTTTGAAGGCTTTGAGTGTATCGTAAATCGTTTGATTCATCGGGAATTTGTTCGCGTAAATTTAGAAAGTCAAAACCCTCGCTTTACCAAAAACTTTACCAAAAAGATAGGAATTTTTTTCCGGATCTATAAATATGAGTAAAACAACCAAAAACTTATACGAAACCACAATAAATCAACACAAGATAACCATGGCTCTATACCACTTGTTAGGATCGATTTTCTTATAATTTATGTGGTTTTGGAGGTCGGGTTGGTGAAAGAAGATGAAGATCTTCATCCTTTTAGTGAGAGAAACTAGAGAGAGAGGAGAAAACAATGGAAACTTTATTAAGAAAACACACAATACAAATGACCAAATGATTCACCTCACCCCTCATGGAGAGTCATGAGGGTATTTATAAACCCTATCTTTACCACTTAAACGATACTAGTCCCTAAGGGCAAAGTATACTACTGGCCTAGTCCAATTCACGTAAGTGACGTTATCTTTATAAAAAGCGAGGCTAACAAGCACGTCTGTATGATTTAAAAAGAAGAGATTCTTTGTATGGGCGATGTAGAAAGATCCGTATCTCCTAAAATTCCATGCCGACAAATAATTCAAGTTCTTTGTTGTACAGAATAGCGAGTGACCCAAATGGTTGCCAAGTACGCTTATACTATTGGAGCCCGATCCTTTGTAAACCCAAGCAAACGAACATATAATAGGGTGGGGATGGCAAAGGGCTTCTAAATGATCTTATGGCAAAACCATTCACGTCCAACACCCATCCACAAAACAATGGCATATCTTCATCAATGATCATACCGAAATCACTAGAGAGGTTCCAAGATCAAAAACATAAAATGGAACTGGGAGTTCATTTTTAAAATCTGCGAAGGTCTATAACTTTAAATTGTACCAAATCAAACGAAATCAACATATAAATCTTGTATGTAACACCGTCCCTCATTAGTTAACTTTTCACTCCCATCCAATAGATAAAATGACCTACAACCGCTCGACTTTGACGTTTCAATTTGATAGTTTCACGAGGAGGGTGGAAATTTTCAAGGCATGTCCACCTAACGAGTTGAAAGAAAAGATGACACATACCGTAAACCACTTTGGAAAACAGGATAGGAGACCTTTACGATCGTCGGGTCAAGAGTGTCCGGACGGACCAAGAAACCAAAACAAATATTTTTACATTCAATTTGATGCGTAAAAGCGGGACATGTATTGCAAGTGATTTTTGGATTGCGGGTTCCAAATAATGTACATTAGATTAGAGCCATAAACAAAACACGAAGACCATGAGAATTGCCAACCGCAATCATAGATGAAAGCATTAAATGCATGCAATACCGTGGCGGTCACCGTTCATTAAAAGCTAACATAAAACCTTTGTGACCACGATCAAATGTTAGCGTAAAAACACTCATCTTTACGGCGAACACCGTAATTAGAGATGAAAAACCATAATCTATACTAGCCTTCCATAACTTGC